>SZWC01010463.1:64972-78338 GCA_023375785.1 Penium margaritaceum | reverse complement strand
GTCAGAGTGTCCAATCACAGTGCAGATGTACTAGGCATGATCTTGCAGGTGCAAACAAGGTACCCTACTGCTCGAGGTATTCGATTTTAAATGTTTTTCTGGCCATTGAAATTGTGTCAAAATTTTGGTCGATGGAATTAAATGTTACACAAATAATTTGAATATGATTTTTGGTGAAATCACGGTGCAGGAAATGTTCACTCATATTTCACATCACATGTTTGTTCACATTCTCCGTAGAGTCATTTGTGGTAGGGAACGACAAATAGGCGTGAACAACCATCTGTACATAACGACAAACCCATGCAACACAACACACACCTAGACCCGTCGGTGGTCCTTAGTATTTCTTTGTACAATGGAATATCTTGTTGAATTATTGGATTTATGCAAAAATGATCGTGGGCCTTTTGTTGAAATCAATGTGTCAGTTGAATGTCAATTCGTTCACTTAGGATTCCAGAAATAATACTGAACCCAGATGTTCCATGTAATCCATCGATTTCATAATCAGGCAAACCTCTATCGTTGAATTCCTCGAGCAGTAGGTAGATTACTGGTGGTTCGGTGTTGCTATTGTGCGCCATGCCTTGACAAAGTTGGCACGTGCCACTAACCATGACCACAAAGTTTACCAAGTGACTTTAACTTATACGAATCATAACACGAGTCAGCCACGGTCAGAGTGCCCAATCACAGTGCACCTCTAATATGCATGACATTGCAGGTAAAGACAGGGTAAAAAACCGGTGGCTTGGCACGGCGATTCTGTGCAATGACTTGACAAAGTTGGCATGTGCCACTGACCATGACCACGAAGTTTACCAAGTACATTAAACAGTTATGAATCATAACACGAGTCAGCCATGGTCAGAGTGTCCAATCACAGTGCACATGTCTTAGGCATGATCTTGCAGGTACAAACAAGGTAGTATACTGGTGGCTCAGTGTGGCTATTGTGCGCAATGCCTTGCCAAAGTTGGCATGTGCCACTGATCATGACCACAAAGTTTACCAAGTACATTAAGCGGCTATGAATCATAACACGGGTCAGCCACGGTCAGGGTGTCCAATCACAGTGCAGGTATAATAAGCATGACCTTGCAGGTATAAACAAGGTAGAATACTGGTGGATCGTTGTGGCTATTGTGTGCAATGCCTTGACTAAGTTGGCATGTGCCACTGACCATGACCACAAATGTATCCAAGTGACTTTACTTCTATTGATCATAACACAAGTCAGCCATGGTCAGAGTGTCCAATCACAGTGCAGATGTACTAGGTATGATCTTGCAGGTGCAAACAAGGTTTACATACTGGTGGCTCGGTGTGGCTATTGTGCGCAATGCATTGACAAAGGTGGCATGTGCCACTGACCATGACCACAAGTGTATCTAAGTGATTTTTATGTATATTGATCATAACACGAGTCAGCCACGGTCAGAGTGTCCAATCACAGTGCAGATGTGTTAGGCATTATCTTGCAGGTACAAACCAGGTAAAACAGCGGTGGCTTGGCGTGGCTATTGTGCGCAATGCCTTGACAAATTTGGCATGTGCCACTGACCATGACCTCAAAGTTTACCAAGTGACTTTAACTTCTACAAATCGTAACACGATTCAGCCACGGTCAGAGTGCCCAATCATAGTGCACATGTAATATGCATGACATTGCAGGTATAAACAAGTTAAAAAACTGGTGGCTTGGCACGGCTATTGTGCGCAATGCCTTGACATAGTTGGCATGTGCCACTGACAATGACCACAAAGTTTACCAAATACCTTAAACGGCTATGAATGATAACACGAGTCAGCCACGGTCAGAGTGTCCAATCAGAATGCAAATATACTGGGCATGACCTTACAGGTATAAACAAGGTAAAACACTGGTGGCATAGTGTGGCTGTTGTGTGCAATGCCTTGACAAAGATGGCACGTGTCTCTGGCCATGACCACAAATGTATCCGAGTGACTTTGACTTCTATTGATCATAACATGAGTCAGCCACGGTCAGAGTGTCCAATCACAGTGCAGATGTACTAGGCATGATCTTGCAAGTGCAAAAAAGGTAGAATACTGGTGGCTCAGTGTGGCTATTGTGCGCAATGCCTTGACAAAGTTGGCATGTGCCACTGTGTCAGAAGAATGTAGACGCGAGAATAGCAACAGCAGAAGCAGGAAGAAGCATTAGAACATGCAAATGTACATTAGCAGAGTGACGTAGGCGAGAGCGGTCCGAGGAGTTAGTCGCAGATGTTGATAGAGGCCGAGACGCGGGGTAGCCGAGGTGGGCAAGTTGACGTGAGAGAGTACTGGTGAGATGAGTGATGGTTGACGGAGTAAAAGAGCTGAGCAAAGGAGCGAGAGTGACGGAGCGAAGGGCTGAAAGGGGCTGGCGAAGACGGGAAATGCGAAGGGGGAGCAGAGCGAAGACACGGCAGCAAAGCCGTGGAACCAAACGGGGAACAGGATGAGCAGAACGGTTCTGGTTAATTGTGGAGGGAATGAACATCATCCATATGTACTACAGAACAGATAGGACAGGAAACATGTATAACGGCTTCCTCTGCACTAGCCGGACGTGCTTGCGGTGATTCCGCTTATTAGGGGACGTCTTGGTAGGAGGGCCGTTGGTCGGTTAAGGACCGTTAACTGCTAGTGAATGATGACCGAGGTGGTTCTGACCGGAGTTGAGCCATTATTGAGCACTTGGAGTATCCCAGGGATGGGATGTACCTTGTCGGAGTCGTATTTTCTGACAGCCCCGTTGAGTCCGACAAGGTGGAGAGTCATGATTACCTTTTAGAGGGCAACGAGGTCCTGTTGACGTTGTCTCGTTGGGGGTGTTTCCACTCGATGGAGGGATCTGATGATATCGTTGTAGAGGTTTGGATTCCACGCTGATGCAACCAGAGTGTGCCACATCGCTGCCACCGGGGATACTTCATTGATGATTCTATGATAGACAGGATGGGTGGTGTGGCGAAGGCATTTCTTGATGTCTCGGAGGGTTGTTGTGTAGGCCCTTGGAGGACTGTCAGGGTTGTCGTAGACTCCTTCCAAGAAAGGGAGAGTTGAAACCCATGAAGAAATGACTGTTTTGTGTGGATACGTATACCACCATACCAGTCGTGGATGTTTTCTCCAAACTGATCGAGCCTTGGGATGTGTGTCCAATCGAGGGCACAAACGGCCATGTTGGCGTGGCACGTTGTGGGTAGAGGGAAGAGATAGCGTTTTGGACTGCTGTGTGACTTTGGCACGGCTCGAGTTTTGGCGTGAGTGTGCAGCAGTTTGTTGCTGAGTGAGGAATGTATCTGGGCGATCCTTGTGCCGAGCTGAAAGTGATGCGGATGGTGAGGAACGGTTGATGATGGAGTGGGCGCAGGGGCGAAACCACGTGCGCTGCAGAATTAGGGGAGTAAGATGCGGCAAGGGGAAGGCAGATGCCAACGCGCCGCGAGAAATTTGCTACAAGCGTGGGTGCAGGCTGCTGCGGAAGTGGGCGGCTAGCCCGTGCAGGTCCTTGTGCCGATCACAAATGCTTGATGATGATTGCTGAAGCGGAAGCCGATGATGATGGAGTGGGCGCAGGGACGAGCTGTGTGCACAGAGGGCGTGGGCGCAGGTCGTTGCGGAAAAAGGCGATACGACTGGGCGGATCCTTGTGCCGAGCTGAAATAGATGCGGAAGCGGAGGAAATGATTGATGGATGAGTGGGCGCAGGGGCGGAACCACGTGCGCTGTTAAGTTTTGGCGTGGGCGCAGGTCGTCACGACTCAAGCGATGCGATCGGGCGGATCCTTATGCCGAGTTGAAAACGATGCGGAAGCGGAGGAATCGATTGATGGATGAGTGGGTGCAGGGGCGGACCCACGTGCGCGATGAAACGATGCTGATGCTGATGATTAACTAGAGGGCGGCGTGGACGATACTGACGGCGGATGGATGGCGGTGGGGCAGGAAGGGGCAGCTGATGGAGTTGAGAAAATTGAAGCGAGGAGGAGGAGGAGCTGAAGGAAGCAGATGAGAATGATGTGAGGAGGCGGCTCGGAAGATGTTGATGACGGAGAGATGGCAGTGGTGCAGGATCGGGTGGCTGACGAAGCTGAGGAGGCTTTGGAGCCGGGATGGCTGGGATGGCTAATGGAAGGAGATGAGGATGACGCGAAGGATGAGGATGGATGATGATGCGGACAGAGAAGGGTAGACGCAGTCAGATGCAGACGAGATGAGAGGCAATGCGGCAGAAGGTAGAGCGACACATAACTTCTTCTACTTTCAGGAGAGTGACGGCTTGTTCCCCAGTTAGCTCGGAAATGGGAGCAGGAAGACCGGTGGTGTCCGGTATCCTGTTAGCTGGAAGATATTGGTTGCGACAGAGGGAGTCAGGCAGCGAGCAGCGGCACCGGACCGCTGATGTCAGGAGAGTGACGGCCTGTTCTCCAGTTGGCTTGGAAATAGGAGCAGGAAGGCTGGTGGTATCCGATGTCCTGACAGTGGCAGTTTGGTTACTGCTGCTGACAGGATGATAGGGAGATGCGAGAAGGCGACTTGAGATGATGGATGCAAACGGACCGAGGATGGTGGCGAGGAAGTGGCAGGTGAGTTTGGCTAGGCAAGCTGCAAGAGGAGGAGATGTTTGTGGAATCGGAGGCAACGACGGGAAGTGGATGGCTGACGGCGGGAAGCTTCTTGGTAATTGGCGGAGGACGGCGGCCGAGGAGTAGCTTGCGACCGATGTGGGCGACACGTCACCGGCAGTTAGCCACGGGCACGGAAAATGGGTGCAAGGCCTTCTAGGGACGACGAGACATTTCTTCAGTGCAGAGGGCGTGTTAGGCAGTGCTGCTGATGTTGGCTGCTGGCAAAGCTGTGAGGCGCGGGACGACGGTAGCGGTGGAACGAGAACGCGATTGGAAGCAATGAAACAAAGGTGACAGCAGAGCGATGACGCGGTTACGGGACTCCAGGTGATGTCACCTGAAGCTCTAATACCATGTCAGAAGAATGTAGATGCGAGAAAAGCAACAGCACAAGCAGGCAGAAGCATTAGAACATGCAAATGTACATTAGCAGAGTGACGTAGGCTAGAGCGGTCCGAGGAGTTAGTCGCAGATGTTGATAAAGGCCAAGACGCGGGGTAGCCGAGGTGGGCAAGTTGACGTGAGAGAGTACTGGCGAGATGAGTGTTGGTTGACGGAGTAAAAGAGCTGAGCGAAGGAGCGAGAGTGACGGAGCAAAGGGCTGAAAGGGGCTGGCGAAGACGGGAAATGCGAAGGGGGAGCAGAGCAAAGGCAAGGCGGCGAAGCCACGGAACCAAAGGGGGGACATGATGAGCAGAACTGTTCTGGTTAATTGTGGAGGGAATGAATATCCTCCACATGTACTACAGAACAGATAGGACAGGAAACACAGATAAGGGCTTCTTCTGCATTAGCCGGACGTGCTTGCGGTGATTCCGCTTATTAGGGGATGTCTCGGTAGGTGGGCCGTTGGTCGGTTAAGGACCGTTAACGGCCAGTGAATGATGACCGAGGTGGTTATGACTGGAGTTGAACCATTCTTGAGCACTTGGAGTATCCGGGGGGGTGGGCTGTACCTTGTCGAAGTCATATTTCCTGATAAACTGACCATGACGACAAAGTTTACCAAGTGACTTTGACTTCTACAAATCATAACACGAGTCAGCCGCGGTCAGAGTACCCAATCAAAGCGCACATGTATTATGCGTGACCTTGCAGGTATAATGAAGGTAGAATACAGGTGGCTCGGTGTGGCTATTGTGCGCAATCCCTTGACAAAGTTGGCATGTACCACTGAACATGACCACAAATATATCCAAGTGACTTGTACTTCTATTGATCATAACACGAGTCAGCCAGGGTCAAAGTGTCCAGTCACAGGGCAGATGTATTAGGCATGATCTTGTGGGAACAACCAAGGTAGAATACTGGTGGCTCGGTGTGGCTATTTTGCGCTATGCCTTAACAAAGTTGGCAAGTGTCACTGACCATGACCACAAATGTATGCAAGTGACTTTTACTTCTATTGATCATTACACGGGTCAGCCACGGTCAGAGTGTCCAATCACAGTGCAGATGTATTAGGCATGATTGTGCAGGTGCAAACAAGGTAGAATACTGGTGGCTCGGATTGGCTATTGTGCGCAATGCCTTGACAAAGTTGGCATGTGTCACTGACCATGACCACAAATGTATGCAAGTGACTTTTCCTTCTATTGATCATAACACGAGTCAGCCATGGTTAGAGTGTTCAATCACACTGTAGGTATACTAGGCATGAACTTGCAGGTTAAAAAGAGGCAGAATACTAGTGGCTCGGTGTGGCTATTGTGCGCAATATCTTGACAAAGTTGGCATGTGCCGTTGACCATGACCACAAAGTTTGCCAAGTGACTTTAACATCTACGAATCTTAACATGAGTCAGCCACGGTCAGAGTGCCCAGTCACAATGCAGATATAATATGCATGACCTTACAGGTATAAACACGGTAAATAACCAGTGGCTTGGCATGGCTATTGTGCGCAATGCCTAGACAAAGTTGGCATGTGCCACTGCCATGACCACAAAGTTTACCAAGTACCTTAAACGGATATGAATCATAACACGAGTCAGCCACGGTCAGAGTGTCCAATCTCAGTGCAGATATACTAGGCATGACCTTAGAGGTATAAACAAGGTAGAATACTGGTGGCTCGGTGTGGCGATCGTGTGCAATGCCTTGACAAGTTGGCATGTGCCACTGATCATGACCACAAGTGTATCCAAGTGACTTTTACTTCTTTTGATCATAACACGAGTCAGCCACGGTCAGAGTGTCCAATCACAGTGCAGATATAGTAGGCATGATATTGCATGTAAAAACAAGGTAAAATACTGGAGGCTCGGTGTGGCTATTGTGCGCAATGCCTTGACAAATATGGCATGTGCCACTGACCATGACCACAAAGTTTTCCAAGTGACTTTAACTTCTACGAATCGTAACACGAGTCAGCCACAGGCAGAGTGTCCATTCACAGTGCAGATATACTGGGCATGACCTTACAGGTATAAACAAGGTAGAATACTGGTGGCTCGGTGTGGTTATTGTGCGCAATGCCTCGACAAATTTGGCATGTACCACTGACCATGACCACAAATGTATCCAAGTGACTTTTAAGTCTATTGATCATAACATGAATCAGCCACGGTCAGAGTGTCCAGTCACAGTGCTGATGTACTAGGCATGATCTTGCAGGTTCAAACAAGTGAGAATACTGGTGGCTCGGAATGGCTATTGTGTGCAATGCCTTGATAACGTTGGCATGTGCCACTGACCATGACCACAAAGTTTACCAAGTNTTACCAAGTGACTTAAACTTCTACAAATCGTAACACGAGTCAGCCACAGTCAGAGTGCCTAATCACAGTTCAGATGTACTAGGCATGACTTTGCAGGTATAAGCAAGGTAAAAAACTGATGGCTTGGCACGGCTATTGTGCGCAATGCCTTGACAAAGTTGGCATTTACCACTGACCATGACCACAAAGTTTACCAAGTACCTCGAACGGCTACGAATCATAACATGAGTCAGCCACGGTCAGAGTCTCCAATCACCGTGCAGATATACTGGGCATGACCTTGCAGTTATAAACAAGGTAGAATACTTTTGGTTCGGTGTAGCTATTGTGCAAAATGCCTTGACAAAGTTGGCATGTGCCACTGACCATGACCACAAGGTTATTCAAGTGGCTTTTACTTCTATTGATCCTAACACGAGTCAGCCACGGTCAGAGTGTTCAATCACAGTGCAAATCTAATATGCATGACCTTGCAGGTATAAACACGGTAAAAAACTGATGGCTTGGCACGGCTATTGTGCGCAATGCCCGGACAAAGATGGCATGTGCCACTGGCCATGACCACAAGGTTTACCAAGTACCTTAAACGGCTATGAATCATAACACGAGTGAGCTACGGTCAGAGTGTCCAATCACAGTGCACATATATTGGGCATGATCTTGGAAGTATACACAAGGTGGAATGCTGGTGGTTCGGTGTGGCTATTGTGCATAATGCCTTGACAAAGTTGGCATGTGCCACTGACCATGACCACAAATGTATCCAAGTGACTTTTACTTCTATTGATCATAACACGAGTCAGCCACGGTCAGAGTGTCCAATCACAGTGCAGATGTACTAGGTATGATCTTGCAGTTATAAACAAGGTAGAATACTGGTGGCTCGGTGTGGCTATTGTGCGCAATGCCTTGACAAAGGTGGCATGTGCCACTGACCATGACCACAATGTTTACCAAGTGACTTTAACTTCTACGAATTGTAACACGAGTCAGCCACGGTCAGAGTGCCCAATCACAGTGCACATATAATATGAATGACCTTTCATGTATAAACAAGGTAAAAAACCGGTGGCTTGGCACGGCTATTGTGCGCAATGCCTTGACACGTGGGCATGTGCCACTGACCCTGATCACAAAGTTTACCAAGTACCTTAAATGGCAATGAAGCATTAGACGAGTCAGCCACGGTCAGAGTGTCCAATCACAGTGCAGATATACTGGGCATGACCTTGCAGGTATAAACAAGGTAGAATTTTGGTGGCTCGGTGTGGCTATTGTGCGCAATGCCTTGACAAAGTTGGCATGTGCCACTGACCATGACCACAAATGTATCCAAGTGACTTTTACTTCTATTGATCATAACACGAGTCAGCCACGGTCAGAGTGTGCAATCACAGTGCAGATGTACTAAGCATAATCTTGCAGGTGCAAACAATGTAGAATACTGGTGGCATGGCACGGCTATTGTGCGCAATGCCTTGACAAAGGTGGCATGTGCCACTGACCATGACCACAAATGTATCCAAGTGACTTTTACTTCTATTGATCATAACACGAGTCAGCCACGGTCAGAGTGTGCAATCACAGTGCAGATGTACTAAGCATAATCTTGCAGGTGCAAACAATGTAGAATACTGGTGGCATGGCACGGCTATTGTGCGCAATGCCTTGACAAAGGTGGCATGTGCCACTGACCATGACCACAAATGTATCCAAGTGACTTTTACTTCTATTGATCATAACACGAATCAACCATGGTCAGAGTGTCCAATCACAGTGCAAATGTACTAGGCATGATCTTGCAGGTGCAAACAAGGTAGACTACTGGTGGCTCGGTGTGGCTATTGTGCACAATGCCTTGACAAAGTTGGCACGTGCCAATGATCATGACCACAAATGTATCCAAGTGACTTTTACTTCTATTGATCATAACACGAGTCAGTCACGGTCAAAGTGTCCAACCAAAGTGCAGATGTACAAGGCATGATCTTGCAGGTGCAAACAAGGTAGACTACTGGTGGCTCGGTGTGGCTATTGTGCGCAATGCCTTGACAAAGTTCGCATGTGCCACTGAACATGACCACAAAGTTTACCAAGTGACTTTAACTTCTACAAATCATAACACGAGTCAGCCACGGTCAGAGTGTGCAATCACAGTGCAGATGTACTAAGCATAATCTTGCAGGTGCAAACAATGTAGAATACTGGTGGCATGGCACGGCTATTGTGCGCAATGCCTTGACAAAGTTGGCATGTGNCACTGACCATGACCACAAAGTTTACCAAGTACCTTAAACGGCTATGAATCATAACACGAGTCAGCCACGGTCAGAGTGTCCAATCACAGTGAAGATATACTGGGTATGACCTTGCAAGTATAAACAAGGTAGAATACTGGTGGCTCCGCATGGCTATTGTGCGCAATGCCTTGACAAAGTTGCATGTACCACTGACCATGACCACAAAGTTTACCAAGTGACTTTAACGTCTACGAATTGTAAGACGGGTCAGCCACAGTCAGAGTTCCCAATCACAGTGTACATCTAATATGCATGACCTTGCAGGTATAAACAAGGTAAAAACCCGGTGGCTTGGCATGGCTCTTGGGCGCAATGCCTTGACAAAGTTGACATGTGCCACTGACCATGACCACAAAGTTTACCAAGTACCTGAAATGGCTATGAATCATTCCACGAGTAAGCCACGGTCAGAGTGTCCAATCACAGTGCAGATAAACTGGGCATGACCTTGCAGGTACAAACAAGGTAGAATACTGGTGGCTTGGTGTGGCTATTGTGCGCAATGCCTTGACAAAGTTGGCATGTGCCACTGACCATGACCACAAACATAGCCAAGTGATTTTTAAATCTATTGATCATAACACGTGTCAGCCAAGGTCAGAGTGTCCAATCACAGTGCAGATATACTAGGCATGATCTTGCAGGTGCAAACAATGTAGAATACTGGTGGCTCGGTGTGGCTATTGTGCGCATTGTTGAAGGTTTGCCCCTCTGCATGCCCAAGTGCGGCGCCGGGAGGCGCCGACGAGCCGCCAGAGAGAGGAAATTCCTCTTTGACGGATCTTGCGACTCAAGGATTGCTTGGATCCTACAATGGAGGAGTTGCCCCTGAAAGTGGACGAGTTGCTGAATCCGGTGGAAGTTGTTTCACCGGGATCGGACAAGTAACGAGGGAGATATGGGCTTCCAAAGTTGGGGTGTGCGCGGCGGCTCTGGCAGTCGGCTGCGGTTCGACTGGAGGTGGATAATCCACCTGACCGAGTAACAAAAGTCCATCTGGAGATTTCGCTCCGAAAGGGCTGCCGAGGCATCCGGCGAATAATCCGCCGGATGCCAGTAGTACAGTTTGTTACTGAGGGACTTGGCCAAATATCTGGCTCGGCGTCCGGAACTCAGTAGTGCATTTTGTTACTCGGGGACTTCGTCAAAATTCCGACTGCAGGTCTGCAAACAGGTTTCGACCCACATCCATCCCCATCACCAAACTCATCAAAACAGACAGCAAAGGCGCAAGGAGCACCGCCACTATGCGTAGGGACATCTGCGCGTCCGGAATGGCGTATTGATGGGTCCTTGATGTGTGAAGGCGCCTCGGCGGGCGACGTGGTGCGCGCCGCCGAGTGAGCGGCTGGTTTGGGGTATGTGCTTCGAGTAATGTAGCGGGAGCTACAGTTATCCGAATCGCGCATGGTTTTGTGGGTTAGAGAGCTCACCACTAGCCCTACAAATTTATACGTCGTGTCCATGTTCAAAAACTAATGAAAAATTGCGTTATTCCCTTCACAAAAGTGACTGTCTCACATTTTTCTTCAACTGCCAGAAACATAGCGTTAGGCGACCAGAAAGCTCATGCTCAGACTCAGAAGATGCACAAAAGAAGCCGTGAATATACAACACCCATCAGGCCACGTTGGATCTGCCTCCTCCCTGGGGCTAGTTTCTGACAAAGGGTTATGGGCCCACGGCCCTGACCGGACTCCACGTCGTTCACGACTTCTGCGGCGGACGGGATTGTCGTCGGGGACGACGTCGCCGTCAAACTCTGAGGTTCCTGACTGGAAGACTGCGCAATGACGCAGAAGGAGACGCAGATCATCCATAAATATGCGGGCGGCCCTGGCTTTGGACTATGGAGGTGGCACTTCGAGATCCACCTTGCGCATAAGGGTGTACTGCAGGTCATGGAGGGAAGCAAAGTCCTCGATGACGCGACAGCAACGGAAGCACAGAAGGAGGCATTCGAAAAGAAGAACACGGAGGCGCTCATGCTGCTGGTGTCCATGACGGCTGAGTCGCAGTGGGGCTACTTCCAGGGCTGCAAGCTGGCGGCCGAGGCTTGGCAAAAACTCTGCACCATTCATCAATCCAAGTCGCTGGCGAACAAAATCTTTACCATGAAGCGACTCTTGACAGTGAGAATTGAGGAGGGAGATGATGTCATCTCCGCCATGCAGGAGATCGAGTCGCTCGCCTCACAGTGCAACTACGTGGGGTGGAAGATCGACACGCAACTGCAGGCAATGGCCCTCCTCATGGCCCTTCCTGACGGTTGGAGCCCTCTCATCACCGTATTGGGAGGATGGGCAGAAGACAAGCTCACCTATGGCGCGATCGCAGAGTACATACGCAACGAGGCACAGCGATGGAGCTGCGGGGAGTCCTCGTCTTCCTCATCGGCCCTTGTCACCAAAACGCGTGGTGGCGGAAGTGGGGGCAAGGGAGGTGGCGGACATGGCGGCGGCAAGAAGGGCGCCAAGAAGGGTGCGTGCCGCAACTGCGACAAGGAGGGCCACTGGGCCCGTGAGTACACCGAGGAGGCCAAGGCCGGCGGCAAGGACGCCAAGGGCAAGAAGTCGCTCCTCAACGGTAATCATAACCACAACCTCAAGAAGGTTAACCGGCGGTGCCTTGGCTCCGGAGCCAAGGAGCACACCCAAGTCGAGAAGATCGGGTTCATCAACTACACCAATTCCAGCAAGTCCATGTTGGTCGCAAACGACAAGGTCGAGCCGACGGCTGGCCAAGGAGACGTGGACGTGGAGGTGGTGGTTGGTGGGAAGCGGGTATAGCGCGTGATCAAGAACGTACAGCAAGTACCTGGCTTGGCTGACATCCTAAGTGTCAGTCGTCTGACACACAAGGGATAGGAGGTGCTCTTCAGGAGAAAGGGGGCAGTCGTGCGGAAGGACGGTGGCGGCGAGCAACTGCTGGAGGCTAAGCGCGAGGGAGGCCTCTACATCGTGGAGACCAAGGTGGTCCCCGCGATGATAGCTTCAGCAGACTTGGAAGAACGCACCATCAACCTGGCCAAAGGAGGGGGAGCTGATGTGGAGCTCTGGCACCGATGACTGGGGCATTCCTCACCCGCAGTCGTGAAGGAGATCTCGAGGCGCGAGCTGGTACGTGGCCTCGTCATCGACGGTGCGGAAGAGGCGACAGATGTAGCAGTGCACAAAAAGTGCGAGCCTTGCATTTTGGGCAAGGCGCGGCACAAACCGTTCAAGGCGAACGAGAATCGCACCTCGGACCTGCTGGAGGTCGTGCACAGCGACGTGTGTGGACCATTCAAGATGGCGTCAAAGAGCGGCGCGCCTTCCTTTGTCACCTTCATTGATGACTACAGCAGAAAACTCTTTGTGTACTTCATGAAGCAGAAAGGCGAGGTCCTGGACCGGCTGAAGGAGTATGTCGCCGCGGTGGAGAGGCAGACTGGCCAGAATGTCAGAGCGCTGCGCAGTGACAACGACGGAGAGTATGTTGGCTGTAGCGGGTGGATGAAGCAGCAGGGCATAAAATGGCAACAAACCACGCCATATTGGCCTCAGTCAAATGGCATGGCAGAGCGGGCGAACCAGACGCTGCTGAACATGGTACGGACCATGTTGGTGGAAGCGGAATTGCCGCGAAGCTTCTGGACGGAAGCTGTGCGTACGGCGAGCTACACCATCAACCTCACTCCTACAGCGGTGCTGAAGGGGAA
>SZWC01010463.1:9201-23763 GCA_023375785.1 Penium margaritaceum | reverse complement strand
GTAACACGAGTCAGCCACAGTCAAAGTGTCCAATCACAGTTCAGATGTACTAGGAATGACCTTGCACGTATGAACACGGTAAAAAACCGGTGGCTTGGCACAGATATTGTGCGCAATGCCTTGACAAAGTTGGCATGTTCCACTGACCATGACCACAAAGTTTACCAAGTACCTTAAACGGCTATGACTCCTAAGATGAGTCAGCCACGGTCAGAGTGTCCAATCACAGTGCAGATATACTGGGTACGACCTTGCACATATAAGCTAGAATACTGTTGGCTCGGTGTGGCTATTGTGCGCAGTGCGTTGACAAAGTTGGCATGCGCCACTGACCATGACCACAAATGTATCCAAGTGAGTTTTACTTCTATTGATCATGACACGAGTCAGCCACGGTCAGAGTTTCCAGGTACAAACAAGGTAGAATACTGGTGGCTCGGTATAGCTATTGTACGCAATGCCTTGACAAAGTTGGCATGTGCCACTGACCATGACCACAAAGTTTACCAAGTGACTTTAACTTCTACGAATCATTACACAAGTCAGCCATGGTCAGAGTACCCAATTACAGTGCACATCTAATATGAATGACATTGCAGGTATAAACAGGGTAAAAAACCGGTTTCTTGGCATGGCTATTGTGCGCAATGCCTTGACAAAGTTGGCATGTGCCACAGACCATGACCACAAAGTTTACCAAGTGACTTTAACTTCTATGAATTGTAACACGAGTCAGCCACAGTCAGGGTGCCCAATCAAAGTTCAGATGTACTAGGCATGCCCTTGCAGTTATAAACAAGGCAAAAAACCGGTGGCTTGGCACAGCTATTGTGCGCAAGGCCTTGACAAAGTTGGCATGTGCCACAGACCACGAACACAAATGTATCCAAGTGACTTTTACTTCTATTGATCATAACACGAGTCAGCCATGGTCAGAGTTTCCGATCACAGTGCAGATGTAGTACGCATGATCTTGCAGGTGCAAACAAGGTAGAATACTGAAGGCTCGGCGTGGCTATTGTGCGCAATGCCTTGACAAAGTTGGCATGTGCCACTGACCATGACCACAAAGTTTACCAAGTGACTTTAACTTCTACAAATCGTAACACGAGTCAGCAACAGTCAAAGTGCCCAATCACAGTTCAGATGTACTAGGCATGACCTTGCAGGTATAAACAAGGTAAAAACCCGATGGCGTGGCACGGCTATTGTGCGCAATGCCTTGACAAATTTGGCATGTGCCACTGACCATGACCACAAACTTTACCAAGTACCTTAAACGGATATGACTCATAACACGAGTCAGCCACGGTCAGAGTGTCTAATCACAGTTCAGATGTACCAGGCATGATATTGCGGGTACAAACAAGGCAGAATACTGGTGGCTCGGTATGGCTATCGTGCGCAATGCATTGACAAAGTTGGCATGTGCCACTGACAATGACCACAAATGTGTCCAAGTGACTTTTACTTCTATTGATCATAACACGAGTCAGCCACAGTCAGAACGTCCAATCAAAGTGCAGATATAATAGGAATGATCTTGCAGGTACAAACAAGGTAGAATAATGGTGTCTCGGTGTGGCTATTGTGTGCAATGACTTGACAAAGTTGGCATGTGCCACTGACCATGACCACAAAGTTTACCAAGTNCACAAATGTATCCAAGTGACTTTTACTTCTATTGATCATAACACGAGTCAGCCATGGTCAGAGTTTCCGATCACAGTGCAGATGTAGTACGCATGATCTTGCAGGTGCAAACAAGGTAGAATACTGAAGGCTCGGCGTGGCTATTGTGCGCAATGCCTTGACAAAGTTGGCATGTGCCACTGACCATGACCACAAAGTTTACCAAGTGACATTAACTTCTACAAATCGTAACACGAGTCAGCAACAGTCAAAGTGCCCAATCACAGTTCAGATGTACTAGGCATGACCTTGCAGGTATAAACAAGGTAAAAACCCGATGGCGTGGCACGGCTATGCCTTGACAAATTTGGCATGTGCCACTGACCATGACCACAAACTTTACCAAGTACCTTAAACGGATATGACTCATAACACGAGTCAGCCACGGTCAGAGTGTCTAATCACAGTTCAAATGTACCAGGCATGATATTGCGGGTACAAACAAGGCAGAATACTGGTGGCTCGGTGTGGCTATCGTGCGCAATGCATTGACAAAGTTGGCATGTGCCACTGACCATGACCACAAATGTGTCCAAGTGACTTTTACTTCTATTGATCATAACACGAGTCAGCCACAGTCAGAACGTCCAATCAAAGTGCAGATATACTAGGAATGATCTTGCAGGTACAAACAAGGTAGAATAATGGTGTCTCGGTGTGGCTATTGTGTGCAATGACTTGACAAAGTTGGCATGTGCCACTGACCAGGACGACAAAGATTACCAAGTGACCTTAACGTCTTCGAATCGTAACACAAGTCAGCCACAGTCAGAGTGCCCAATCGCAGTGCACATCTAATATGCATGCCCTTGCAGGCATACACAAAGTAAAAAACCGGTGGCTTGGCACAGCTATTGTGCGCAATGCCTTGACAAAGTTGGCATGTGCCACTGACCATGACCACAAAGTTTACCAAGTGACTTTAATGTCTACGAATCGTAACACGAGTCAGCCACATTCAGAGTGCCGAATCACAGTTCACATCTAATATGCATGACCTTGCAGGTATAAGGAAGGTAGAAAACTGGTGGCTTGGCACGGTTATTGTGCGCAATGCCTTGACAAAGTTGGCATGTGTCACTGACCATGACCACACTGTTTACCAAGTACCTGAAACGGCTATGAATCATAACACGCATCACCTACAGTCAGAGTGTCCAATCACAGTGCAGATGTACTATGCATGATCTTGAAGGTGTAAGCAAGGCAGAATACTGGTGGCTCGGTGTGGCTATTGTGCGCAATGCCTTGAAAACGTTGGCATGTGCCACTGACCATGATCACCAAGTTTACCAAGTGACTTTAACTTCTACGAATCGTAAGACACGTCAGCCATGGTCATAGTTCCCAATCATTGTACACGTCTAATATGCATGACCTTGCTGGTATAAACAAGGTGAAAAACCGGTGGCTTGGCACGGCTATTGTGCGCAATGCCTTGACAAAGTTGGCATGTGCCACTGACCATGACCACAAAGTTTACCAAGTACATTCAACGGCTATGAATTATTACACGAGTCAGCCACGGTCAGAGTGTCCAGTCACAGTGCATATATACTGGGCATGACCTTATCTGCATAAACAAGGTAGAATACTGATGGCTCGGTGTAGCTATTGTGCGCAATGCCTTGACAAATTGGCATGTGCCACTGACCATGACCACAAAGTTTACCAAGTGACTTAAACTTCTACGAATCGTACCACAAGTCAGCCACGGTCAGAGTGCCCAATCATAGTGCACATATAATATGCATGACCTTGCAGGTATACACAAGGTATAAAACCGGTGCCTTGGCACGGCTCTTGTGCACAATGCCTTGACAAAGTTGGCATGTGCCACTGACCATGACCACAAAGTTTACCAAGTACATTCAACGGCTATGAATTATTACACGAGTCAGCCACGGTCAGAGTGTCCAATCATAGTGCAGATGTACTAGGCATGATCTTGAAGGTGCAAACAAGGTAGAATACTGGTGGCTCGATGTGGCTATTATGCGCAATGCCTTGACAAAGGTGGCATGTGCCACTTACCATGATTACAAAGTTTACCAAGTGACTTTTGTCAGAAGATTGTAGTGAGAGTGGACGGCAGGAGCAGAAGCAGGCAGAAGCATTGAATCATAGAAGAGTGAGCCAGCAGAATGATGAAGGCGGCAAGACGCGAACAGTCCTCAGAAAATAGTCACAAGGCCTCAACAGGGGTGAGACACAGAGCTCCAAGGTAGACATAGGGCAGTGAGAGAGCACGGGAGCGAAGCGGGTGATGCACCAAATGTGAGCGAAAGGTCATGAGTGACAAAGCGAAGTTATAAATGGTAGGCGAAGTGAGCGGAGACACGAGGCGAGCAGAGCGAGAACACGGCGGCGATACCACGGAACCAAACGGGAACATGATGTGCAGAACTGTTCTGGTGATATTAGGAGGGAATGAACATCCTCCTTATAAGAGACAGAAGAAGACAACAGGGAAACGAGTCAGTCACGGTCAGAGTGTCCAATAACAATGCAGATGTACTAGGCATGATCTTACAGGTGCAAACAAGGTGGAATACTGGTGGCTTGGTGTGGCTATTGTGCGTAATGCCTTGACAAAGTTTGCATGTGCCACTGATCATGACCACAATGTTTACAAAGTGACTTTAACGTCTACGGATCATAACACGAGTCAGCCACGGTCGGAGTATCCAATCACAGCGCACATCCAATATGAATGACCTTGCAGGTAAACACAAGGTAAAAAACCGGTGGCTTGGCACGGCTATTGTGCGCAATGCCTTGTGCCACCGACCATGACCACAAAGTTTTCCAAGTACATTAAACGGCTATAAATCATAACACGACCCAGCCACGGTCAGAGTGTCCAATCACAGTGCAGATATAATGGGCATGATCTTGCAGGTACAAACAAGGTAGAATACTAGTGGCTCGGTGTGGGTATTTTGCGCAATGCCTTTACAAACTTGGCATGTGCCACTGACCATGACCACAAATGTATCCAAGTGACTTTTACTTCTATTGATCATAACACGAGTCAGCCACGGTCAGGGTATCAAATCACAGTGCATATGTACTAGGCATGATCGTGCAGGTACAAAAAAGGTAGAATACTGGTGGCTCAGATTGGCTATTGTGCACAATGCCTTGACAAAGTTGGCACGTACCACTGACCTTGACCACAAATGTATCCAAGTGACTTTTACTTCTATTGATCATAACACAAGTCAGCCGCGGTCAGAGTGTCCAATCACAGTGCAGATGTACTAGGCATGATCTTGCAGGTTTAAAAAGGTAGAATACTGGTGGCTCGGTATGGCTATTGTGCGCAATGCCTTGACAAAGTTGGCATGTGCCACTGACCATGACTACAAAGTTTACCAAGTGACTTTCACCTCTACATACCGTAACACGAGTCAGCCACCATCAGAGTGCCCAATCACAGTGTACATCTAATATGCATGACCTTACTGGTATAAACAAGGTAAAAAACTGGTGGCTTGGCACGGCTATTGTGCACAATGCCTTGACAAAGTTGGCATGTGCCACTGCTATGACCACAAAGTTTACCAAGCACATTAAACGGCTATGAATCATAACACAAGTCAGCCACGGTCAGATGTCCAATTTCAGTGTAGATATACTGGGCATGACCTTACAGGTACAAACAAGGTAGAATACTGGTGGCTCGGTGTGGCTATTGTGTGTAATGCCTTGACAAAGTTGGCATGTGCTACTGACCATGACCACAAATATATCCAAGTGACTTTTACTTCTATTGATCATAACACGAGTCAGCCATGGTCAGAGTGTCCTATCAAAGTGAATATGTACTAGGCATGATCTTGCAGGTGCAAACAAGGTAGAATACTGGTGGCTCAGTGTGGCTATTGTGCGCATTGCCTTGACAAAGTTGGCAGTGCCACTGACCATGACCACAACGTTTACCAAGTGACTTTAACTTCTACAAATCATAACAAGATTCAGCAACGGTCAGAGTGCCCAATCACAGTGCATATATAATATGCATGACCTTGCAGGTATAAACAAGTTAAAAACCATTGGCTTGGCACGGCTATTGTGCACAATGCCTTGAAAAAATTGGCATGTGCCACAGACCATGACCACAAAGTTTACCAAGTACCTTTAACAGCTATGAATCATAACACGAGTCCGCCACGGTCAGAGTGTCCAATCATAGTGCAGATATACTGGGCATGACCTTACAGGTACAAACAAGGTAAAATACCGGTGGCTTGGTGTGGCTATTGTGCGCAATGCCTTGAGAAAGTTGGCATGTGCCACTAACCATGACCACAAATGTATCCAAGTGACTTTTACTTCTATTCATTATAACACGAGTCAGCCACTGTCAGAGTGTCCAATCACGGTGCAGATGTACTAGGCATTATCTTGCAGGTACAAACAAGGTAGAATACTAGTGGCTCGTCGTGGATATTTTGCGCAATGCCTTTACAAAGTTGGCATGTGCCACTGACCATGACCACAAATGTATCCAAGTGACTTTTACTTCTATTCATCATAACACGATTCAGCCACGGTCAGAGTGTCCAATCACAGTGCAGATGTACTAGGCATGAGCTTACACGTACAAACAAGGTGGAATATTGGTAGCTCCATGTGGCTATTGTGCGCAATGCCTTGACAAAGTTGGCATGTGCCACTGACCATGACCACAAATTTATCCAAGTGACTTTTACTTCTATTGATCATGACACGAGTCAGCCACGGTCAGAGTGTCCAATCACAATGCAGATATAGTAGGCATGATATTGCGCGTGCAAATAAGGTAGAATTCTGGTGGCTCGGTGTGGCTATTGTGCGCAATGCTTTGACAAAGTTGGCATGTGCCACTGACCATGACCACAAAGTTTACCAAGTGACTTTAACTTCTATGAATCGTAACACAAGTCAGCCACAATCAGAGTGCCCAATCACGGTTCAGATGTACTAGGCATGACCTTGCAGGTATAAACAGGGTAAAAAAACCGGTGGCTTGGCACGGCTATTGTGCGCAATGCCTTGACAAAGTTGGCATGTGCCACTGACCAGTACCACAAAGTTTACCAAGTACCTTAAATGGGTATGAATCATAACACAGGTCAGCCACGGGCACAGTGTCCAATGACAGTGCAGATATACTGGGCATGACCTTACAGGTATAAACGAGGTAGAATACTGGTGGCTCGGTGTGGCTATTGTGTGCAATGCCTTGACAAAGTTGGCATATGCCACTGACAATGACCACAATTGTATCCAAGTGACTTTTACATCTATTGATTCTATCACGAGTCAGCCACGGTCAGAGTGTCCAATCANTGACCATAACCACAAAGTTTACCAAGTGATTTGAACTTCTACGAATTGTAACACAAGTCAACCACGGTCGGAATGCCCAATCACAGTGCACATCTGATATGCATGACCTTGCAGGTATAAACAAGGTAAAAAACCGGTGGCTTGGCACGGCTTTTGTGCGCAATGCCTTGACAAAGTTGGCATGTGCCACTGACCATGACCACAAAGTTTACCAAGTGACTTTAACTTCTACAAATCGTAAAACGAGTCAGCCACAGTCAGAGTGCCCAATCACAGTTCAGATGTACTAGGCATGACGTTACAGGTATAAACAAGGTAAAAAACCGGTGGCTTGCCACAGATATTGTGCGCAATGCCTTGACGAAGTTGGCATGTGCCACTGACCATGACCACAAAGTTTACCAAGTACCTTAAACGGCTATGACTCATAACATGAGTCAGCCACGGTCAGAGTGTCCAATCACAGTGCAGATATGCTGGGTATGACCTTGCACATATAAGCTAGAATACTGTTGGCTCGGTGTGGCTATTGTGCGCAATGCGTTGACAAAGCTGGCATGCGCCACTGACCATGACCACAAATGTATCCGAGTGAGTTTTACTTCTATTGATCATAACACGAGTCAGCCACGGTCAGACTGTCCAATCACAGTGCAGATGTACTAGGCATGATCTTGCAGGTACAAACAAGGTAGAATACTGGTGGCTCGCTATAGCTATTGTACGCAATGCCTTGACAAAGTTGGCATGTGCCACTGTGTCAGAGTTATTCCTGTAAACCTGACAGGAATCTCACTACCTGGAAGAGAAATTCTCAATAATGGTTCAACTATAGCTTGAACCACCTCGGTCGACACTAGCCGTTGTCGATGTACTAACCGTTGTGGGCACATTAGCTGGCAAACGGCTATCGGACCGAGTGATCCCCTAATAAGTGGACACCCCGCAAGCGCGTCCGGCTAGCGCACAAGAAGCCGTTGCTCATTTTGTCTTGTTCTGTGTATATACGGAGGATGTTCATTCCCTCCAGTTCAACCAGAACAGTTCTGCACATCCTATTCCCCTTTGGTTCCGCGGCTTCGCCGCCGTGTCTTCGCTCTACTTGCCCCTCGCATTCGCCACCTCTCAACGCTTTGCTCCGTCACTCTCGTTCCTTTGCTCAGCTCTCTCACTCTGCCAGCCATCACTCACCTCGTCAGCTCTCTCTCTCGTGTCAACCCGTCTACCGCCGCTACCTCATGTCCCAGCCGCTACCAACTCCCGCGACTAACTCTGCGGACCGCTCTTGCTTACGTCACTCTGTTGACGTACTCCTGAACGTTCCACTGCTTCTGCCTGCTTCTGCTACCGCTGTTCTCGTATCTATATTCTTCTGACATGGTATCAGAGCTTCAGGTAACATCACTTGGAGATCCGTGACCGCGTCATCGCTTTGCCACTGTCCCCGCTCCATCGCTTCTGCTCACATTCTCCTGCTGCCGCTACCGCTGTCTCGCGCCTCCGCTTCATCCTCAGCTGACATCTGCAGTTCTGCCTGACGAGCGCTCCACGCTGAAGAAATGCCTCGTCGTCCTAAGAAGGCCCTGCGCCCATCTCCGCGCCCGTGGCTAACAATCGGTGACGTGTCGCCTACATCAGCTGCAAGTGACTCTCAAAGCCGCCGACTGCCGTCAACTACCAAGAAGCGTCGTGCCGCCTCCCATCCGCCGTCACCACATCGCATCTACCTCCGCTCACACCTCCTCCCTTTCACCCAGCCTCAACAGCTTCATCTGCTCTTCCGTCGCCGCCATCTTCATCCTGCGCGTATTCGTCGTCTCGAGCCGCCTTCTTGCATCGCCTTCTCGCCTCGACAGCAGCTGCAGCCAAACCTGCCGGTGCCAGGATATCGGACACCACCAGTCTTCCTGCTCCCATTTCCGAGCCAACTTGGAACAAGCCGTCACTCTCCTGGCATCAGTAGCCCAATGTCCCTGCCCGCTGCCTGACTTCTCCCACCGCAACCAATCTTTCGGCTGACAGGATATCGGACATCACCAGTCTTCCTGCTCCCACTTTCGAGCCAACTGGGGAACAAGCCGTCACTCTCCTGAACGACAAAAATAAGTAGTTGTGTCGCTCTGCCTTTCTACCGCATCACCTTCACCTGCCGCACCGCGTCTTATCTCATCCGCTGGCGTTGCTCCCTCTCTCCCGCCTTCTCCATCATCATCTGCCTCCAGCCTTCACTTCTCGCATTATCCTCATCTGCCTCCTCCTCCTCGCTTCAGTATCCTCAGCTTCATCAGCCGCTTGCATCTGCCTCATCTTCATCTCTTCGTCTTCAGCATCATCCACACCGCCTCTACATTGCCTCCTCCTCATCAGCATCCTCCGTGCCGCCATCCATCTTCAGCATCAGCATCATCAGCATCATCTCCTCGCGCACGTGGTTCCGCCCCTGCGCCCACTCATCAATCAATCTTCTGCTTCCGCAAATCGCTTTCATCTCGGCACAAGGATCCGCCCGGCCGCATCGCCTTTTCTGCGACGGCCTGCGCCCACGCCAAACCTGTCAGAAGATTGCAGGTGCTGCCGCAGAGTGGACGCGGTCGGATAGACGAGCGTTTCAAGGTGGGCAGGAGCACGGGCAGAAGCGGAGTGGAAACAGCGATAGAACGATGATTGGAAGCGGAGGATGAATAGGAATGANCAGGATGGAAGTGGACGCAGCACCTTGGGAGCAGAATGGAAGCTTCCTTGAAGGTGCGGGCGTTGCTGACGTGTGAGTGACGTTTAGCTGAAGTGAGAGGGCGCAGTGCAAGAGCACGGGCGGTGAGCTGAGAATAGAGGGCAGGAGAGACTCGAGGCGGTCCAACGGGCGAGCCTGAAGGGAATCCAATGGATTGATTATAGAATGTCGGGTAAGCAATACAAATAGGAAAGATCTAGCCTAGTGCGCTTCGTCGAGCGGGCATAGAGACAGCGGCTCGGGCAAGTGCAAGATTAGGGAGCGCCTCGAGACCACGATTCAGCTTTGCTAGCCGTACGCATAGGGGAGTGGTGAGTGCAGACACGATCTTCACAGGTGCGTTTCGCCTGGGCCGTTGTGGTATGCGGCCGTTGGTTGGTCTTGGCGAGGCTCGCACAGCTTGTCGGTCGTAGGACTGTTTGAGTGTTGATCTTGTGACTCCGGAGATGAGCCTGCCTCGGCACTCTTTGTTTTCTCAGTGGCTGCACCCCTTGAAGCGATCTCCGAGATAATATCTGACAAAACCTTCCTTCGGCGCACGTGGTTTCGCCCCTGCGCCCACTCATCAAATCGCCTTCTCCACTCCCGCAAATCGCTCTCAGCTGGGCACAAGGATCCGCCCGGCCGCATCGCCTTTCCTGCGACGGTCTGCGCCCACGCCGAAACTTCCTCAGCGCACGCGGTTCGCCCCTGCGCCCACTCATCAATCAATCACTTCCTCCGCTTCCGCAATTGTTTCAGCTCGGCACAAGGATCTGCCTGGTCGCATCGCCCTTTTCCCGCGACAACCTGCGCCCACGTCGATAACTTCCCTCAGCGCACGCGGTTTGCCCCTGCGCTCACTCCATCATCATCAGCATCCGCTTCAGCAATCGCTTGGCACAAGGATTCTTCCAGTCACATCGGGAATCTCACAACGACCTGTGCCCAAGTGAAATCACTCTCAGCGCACAACAGCACCAACTGCAATAACTCACAGTTCACCATCCACCTGACTCCCTACAGACCTCCCTTGTGACGTCTTGAGTTTACCTCCTTCTGCATCTCGCGGCCCACGAACCAACACATTCAGCACTAGCATTCCAACTGCAGGACCAAGCAAGTGGCAGTGCCTCTGCAGAGCGACGTCGTGGCAGCGTCCTCCACTAACACCATCCTTAGACACCTATGTCTCCCCTACTCCTTGCACGCCACGCACAGCCATTTGTCATAGGAATATTTCCATGACAACTAACTCCTGCACTCATCACCCGTCTGGTATGTCGCCAATACCAGTACTTCTTCCACCAGCTGAAAAAACAAGAGCACTATATGACACATGCGACTGTGTCACACCTACAAGGAAAGACCTCTCACCCTGGAGTCCAACGGTCTACAGAAACCTGTGACCAGCTCAAGGCTTTGTACAGGATCTTCTACAAGGATTCCAAGGAAGCTCTCCATGTGAATCAACGGTTCCTCTTGACCCGGACCCTCAAGACCAAGATGATGACTTTCCTCTAGGCCGTTTCTCCGTTGACTGGATGTCTTCCATACCCAGTCCTCCTTGCAGCTCTCTCCCTCTGCTTCCAGCCAAACTGCATTATTGAGTCTTGTGAGTTTATGGGGGTGTGTCAGAGTTATTCATGTAAACCTGAAAGGACTCTCACTAGCTGGAAGAGCAATTCTCAATAATGGTTCAACTCTAGCCTGAACCACCTCGGTTTACACTAGCCGTTATCGATGTACTAACCGTTGACGGCGCCTTAGCTGGCAAACGGCTATCGGACCGAGTGATCCCCTAATAAGTAGACACCCCGCAAGCGCGTCCGGCTAGCGCACAAGAAGCCGTTGCTCATTTTGTCTTGTTCTGTGTATATACGAAAGATTTTCATTCCCTCCAGTTCAACCATAACAGTTCTGCACATCCTGTTCCCCTTTGGTTCCGCGGCTTCGCTGCCGTGTCTTTGCTCTGCTCGCCCCTCGCATTCGCCACCTCTCAACGCTTTGCTCCGTCACTCTCGTTCCTTCGCTCAGCTCTCTCACTCCGCCAACCATCACTCACCTCGTCAGCTCTCTCTCTCGTGTCAACCCGTCTACCGCCGCTACCTCGTGTCCCAGCCGCTACCAACTCCCGCGACTAACTCTCCGGACCGCTCTTGCTTACATCACTCTGTTGACGTACTCCTGAACGTTCCGCTGCTTCTGCCTGCTTCTGCTACTGCAGTTCTCGTATCTACATTCTTCTGACACACTGATCATGACCATAAAGTTTACCAAGTGACTTTTACTTCTACGAATCATTACACAAGTCAGCCATGGTCAGAGTACCCAATCACAGTGCACATCTAATGTGAATGACATTGCAGGTATAAACAGGGCAACAACCCGGTCTCTTGGCACGGCTATTGTGCGCAATGCCTTGACAAAGTTGGCATGTGCCACAGACCATGACCACAAAGTTTACCAAGTGACTTTAACTTCTATGAATTGTAACACGAGTCAGCCACAGTCAGAGTGTCCAATCAAAGTTCAGATGTACTAGGCATGCCCTTGCAGTTCTAAACAAGGTAAAAAACCGGTGGCTTGGCACAGTTTTTGTGCGCAATGCCTTGACAAAGTTGGCATGTGCCACTGACCATGACCACAAAGTTTACCAAGTACCTTAAACGGCTATGAGTCATAACACGAGTCAGCCACGGTCAGAATGTCCAATCACAGTGCAGATATATTGGGCATGACCTTACAGGTATAAAAAGGGTAGAATACTTGTGGCTCGGTGTGGCTATTATGTGCAAGGCCTTGACAAAGTTGGCATGTTCCACTGACCACGACCACAAATGTATTCAAGTGACTTTTACTTCTATTGATCATAACACGAGTCAGCCACGGTCAGAGTGTCCAATCACAGTGCAGATGTAGTACGCATGATCTTGCAGGTGCAAACAAGGTAGAATACTGAATGCTCGGTGTGGCTACTGTGCGCAATGCCTTGACAAAGTTGGCATGTGCCACTGACCATGACCACAAAGTTTACCAAGTGACTGTAACTTCTACAAATCGTAACACGAGTCAACCACGGTCAGAGTGCCCAATCACAGTGAACATCTAATATGCATGACCTTGCAGGTATAGACAAGGTCAAAAACTGGTGGCTTGGCACGCCTATTGTGCGTAATGCCTTGACAAAGTTGGCATGTGCCACTGACCATGACCACAAGGTTTACCAAGTGACTTTAACTTCTACAAATCGTAACATGAGTCAGCTACAGTCAAAGTGCCCAATCACAATTCAGATATACTAGGCATGACCTTGCAGGTATAAACAAGGTAAAAACCCGATATCGTGGCACGGCTATTGTGCGCAATGCCTTGACAAAGTTGGCATGTGCCACTGAGCATGACCACAAAGTTTACCAAGTACCTTAAACGGCTATGACTCATAACACGAGTCAGCCACATTCAGGGTGTCTAATCACAGTTCAGATGTACTAGGCATGATCTTGCAGGTACAAACAAGGCAGAATACTGGTGGCTCAGTGTGGCTATTGTGCGCAATGCCTTGACAAAGTTGGCATGTCCAACTGACCATGACCACAAATGTGTCCAAGTGACTTTTACATTTATTGATCATAACACGAGTCAGCCACAGTCAGAACGTCCTATCAAAGTGCAGATGTACTAGGCATGATCTTGCAGGTACAAACAAGGTAGAATAATGGTGTCTCGGTGTGGCTATTGTGTGCAATGACGTGACAAAGTTGGCATGTGCCACTGACCAGGACCACAAAGTTTACCAAGTGACCTTAACTTCTACGAATCGTAACACAAGTCAGCCACGGTCAGAGTTCACAATCACAGTGCACATCTAATATGCATGACCTTGCAGGCATACACAAGGTAACAAACCGGTGGCTTGGCACGGCTATTGTGCGCAATGCCTTGAAAAAGTTGGCATGTGCCACTGACCATGACCACAAAGTTTACCAAGTGACTTTAACGTCTACGAATCGTAACACGAGTGAGCCACATTCAGAGTGCCAAATCACAGTTCACATCTAATATGCATGACCTTGCAGGTATAAGGAAAGTTAAAAACTGGTGGCTTGGCACGGTTATTGTGCGCAATGCCTTGACAAAGTTGGCATGTGCCACTGACCATGACCACACTGTTCTACACCAAGTACCTGAAGCGGCTATGAATCATAACACGCATCACCTACGGTCAGAGTGTCCAATCACAGTGCAGATGTACTAGGCATGATCTTGAAGGTACAAACAAGGTAGAATACTGGTGGCTCGGTGTGGCTATTGTGCGCGATGCCTTGACAAAGTTGGCATGTGCCAATGACCATGACCACAAAGTTTACCAAGTGACTTTTACTTTTACGAATCATTACACAAGTCAGCCATGGTCAGAGTACCCAATCACAGTGCACATCTAATATGAATGACATTGCAGGTATAAACAGGGTAAAAAACCGGTGTCTTGGCACGGCTATTGTGCGCAATACATTGACAAAGTTGGCATGTACCACAGACCATGACCACAAAGTTTACCAAGTGACTTTAACTTCTATGAGTTGTAACACGAGTCAGCCACAGTCAGA
Source organism: Penium margaritaceum (assembly GCA_023375785.1). Taxonomy (NCBI): domain Eukaryota; kingdom Viridiplantae; phylum Streptophyta; class Zygnematophyceae; order Desmidiales; family Peniaceae; genus Penium; species Penium margaritaceum. Next base: position 9,414 of record SZWC01010463.1, on the reverse strand, counting down.
GTGTCCAATCAAAGTTCAGATGTACTAGGCATGCCCTTGCAGTTATAAACAAGGTAAAAAACCGGTGGCTTGGCACAGCTATTGTGCGCAATGCCTTGACAAAGTTGGCATGTGCCACTGACCATGACCACAACGTTTACCAAGTACCTTAAACGGCTATGAATAATAACACGAGTCAGCCACGGTCAGAATGTCCAATCACAGTACAGATAT
>SZWC01010462.1:74878-87169 GCA_023375785.1 Penium margaritaceum | reverse complement strand
CTACGGTGTGAGCCGTCCTAACGGCGACACTGCGAGCGGCATGGGAATTGGAAAAACAAAGTTTTCTCATGTTTATTTGCATTAAGTTCATGCAGGAGTTTTACCGTTCGTAATGCAAGAAAAAACGGCTCCTAGCATCAAACCATCGTCACTATTGCAAACCTAGCGAGGCCAGTAACGCGGAAACCAATATTTCGGTGTATTCTCGAGCTCCGACGGCCTGGATTATCGGGGCGTCAAAGAAACCTCTCCAGCCGTTCAGGTCGGCGTAAAACATCGACCACCGCAGCCAGGGTTGCGTCTCCGGTAGGCCAGGAACCAGGTCAGTTCGAATCTTCGATGTGAATAGGAACACAACACCTCGTATGAGGACAGAGAGGCAACCAGGATTATTTTGTCAATTTATCCCACCGAAAACTCCACTCCACTCCAGGTGTCCCTCATTCGAATGCCAACAATACGGCTTCAACAGGAGTCCCCAGTCTGAATGCATTGAAAAAAAATACGTGTACGAAGGAAAAAAATGATTCAATCAGATGAGAATAAAAGCTTTCTTGGGTTAAAAATTTTAAGAAATGGTTTGTTTTTAAAATACATAAATGAATAAAACAATCCAAGATAGAAGTGCATGCAAATGGGGTGAAACACTAATGGTTTGTAGCCTGGAAATACCACGCCGACCGGTCTAAGGAGCCACGTGGCTTGATCAGGGTCACCTGGGAATGTGGGCGGTGAGACGAGATGGCTTGAGGGTCGGAGACCCTCAAGCACCGCGGTTTGGGCCTAGTCCGCCAAGGATTTCGTCGAATACGTCACATTCGTATCAGAGCTTCAGGACTCGAATCCCACAACGGGATTACCGGAGATGCTGAGGCCGCTCTCACTCCTAGCGGGGGGAGTGTAGCGTGGCAATGCCACGCTGACCGGTCGAAGGAGCCACGTGGCTCGAGCAGGGTCACCTTGTAGCTAGCGGCAAGAAGTCGCCACTCACCCTCAAACACGCAGTCTAGGACCACATGGCATCCATGGTTGGGACCGGGAGAGAGGGATGTGGAAAACACTTAGTTTTCAAGTGACGAGAGAACAAGTAATGATAGTCACATGTTAACAAGCTCTTAGCACACGGTTGACCGGGCCACCCAGTCGAGAGGCTCAAAATAGGGCCCAGCCGCCACCCTCTGGTTGAACCAGACCGGTCAGCAAAAAAGCTGCCGCGGTCTCTCACGCCTCAAAGCGACAGAGCCTGTGGCCCTGCAAGGTGATCAATCTGGGCAAGAACAATAACTACCACACCATGCAAATAACGTGAACCAGAATCCACATCGACCACGAGAGTATGTGGAGCATGCATCTCTCACGTATACTCTCGTGTTTCAGCCACCTAGTGGCTCATCACCAAATGCTAAGAATAGCAAGGAGTCTCCATGGTAGGACTTGAGCATGGCTGAGGTCACGCCAGTCTTGCACCCTAGAGGAGTGCCAGCACTGCTTGGCCCACAACTTCAAGAATACTCAGTCACCTGCATTGATAGTGTGCATGATTGAGTGGAGACAAGAGTTCACTTGCATGTGTGCCACAACCAACACTCCCCCGTGACCCATAGACGAACAGCCCACACACCACACAAGGACTCACGACAACAAGAACGAACAAAGAGCTGTCACATCAGCTAAGAGCATTACGAGCACGCAACATGCCAACTGCATGCAGAGCAGCCTTGAACATTCCACTGCTAAGAGCTTTGGTAGGAAAATCTGCACGTTGCTCACGCGTGTTGACCTAGACAACTTGGACCTCTCCTACGACAATGCGCTCGCGCACAAAGTGATGCTCAATGTTGCTATGCTTAGTGCGTGAATGGTGCATGCCATCATGTTCAGCGATTGCCTTGGTGCTCTGGTTGTCGCAGCCTAGGGTGATGCAACGAATAGGTACAGGAAGTTGCTGCAGCAAGCAGGAAAGCCAGACATTCTCACACGTACCTGCGCCAAGTGCAACGTACTTAGCCTCACTGGAGCTACGCGCCACACAACCCTGTTTGCCACTCTTCCATGAGATGGCAGTCCCACCCACAAGGAAGATGTAGCCTGTGCGGCTACGTGCATTTGCATCATGAGCCTAGTCACTGTCAGTGTACCCATCAACGACAACAGAGGGCTCTGACCTATAGCATAGGCCGACACACGCAGTGAACAGGGCATAGCGGACGACACAGAATGCGGCCTTGAGATGCTTCTGACGTGGCTGCTGGGAGAATTGAGCCGGTAGGTTGATCGAGAAGGCCACATCCGCTCGGGTGGTAGTGGCGAGGTACATCAGAGACCCAATCACGCTGAGGTAATCGATGACATCCAAAGCATCCCCCAGCTGAGACAGGTCAGGTGACTTCTGCAGGCGCTGGCAAGCTCGGATCATCGGTGTGGATGCAGTGGGGGTATCAGCGATTAAGGAAGAGAGGCGCTTCCCCCGGCTGCGAATGTACGCAACCTCGTGTACGTACAGTGTCCTGCGCTAGTAGTCTCGCTCTACCTCCATGCCGAGAAACACACGAGCGGGACCCAAGTCCTTCATTATCTAGCCAGACTACAGGAGAGTCTTCACCGACTGCACGGCTGCCGGGTTGGGTGATGCGATGAGAAGATCATCTACATAGACTAGGATGGCCACGAGGGGCTACGAGGATGCACTCAGAAAGAGTGCTGGATCGACTGAGCTACGATGGTAGCCCCTCTCCATGGTAGAGGAGATCTCAAGGTTCCAGCAGCGCGGAGACTGCTTGAGCTCATACAGTGCTTTACGCATGCGTCATACCTTGTTTGTGCCGTCTGTGAAGCCTGGGGGCTGTACCATGTAGATCTCCTCATCAAGGCGTCTGTGCAAGAATGCGTTGTTGACGTCCATCTGTTCCAGTTCCCAGTCGTGTTGAGCAACTAGACTCAAGAGAGCCCGGGCGGTGGTGTATCGTACAATAGGAGCAAACATCTCATGAAAGCAAATGCCTAGGATTTGGGAAAATCCCTTGGCGGTGAGTCGGGCCTTGTACCTGTCGATAGTGCCGTCGGGCTTCAGCTTGCGGCGTAGTACCCATCGGGTCAAGACTGCCTTGCACCCAAGTGGGAGAACAACGAGCTCAAATACCTCATGTTCGTTCAAGGTGGTGAGCTCTTCCTGCATGGCCTTCTCCCACATGTCAGCATCAGTAGCCTCTAGCCTGACGGACGGTAGTAGGCTGAGCTAGGAGTGGGATCCGAGAGGGAAGGCCACTTGTAGCAAAGCAGGCAGCAACGTACCAGGCAACGGAAGCATCCAAGGCACTGTGGAACTCATGAGCGACGAGGGCATAGCCCACAGCGGAGTTGGGGTGAACTACGCTGACAGCGAGTCCAAGTGCATCAAGCCTAGTGGGTTTGGCAGCCGAGCCAGCTGTAGTGGAGAGTGCACTGGACTGGGTGCCATGTTGAGAGGACTGGGAGATAAACGTCTGTGGGAGAGAACGGAGTTTCCGTCGACGAATGTATGGCTCAGGCATGACAGGAGGGACATCTGTGACAAGAGAAGGGACTGGCTCACTGTCAACCAAAGATGAAGGTGGAGAAGGTGACAAGGGGACGTCGGTGATGGTACGCGGAGGGGACTGTGCCGGAGTGTCGTTGGACTGTGGCGGGACACTGATAGAGACTAACGTGGACTCAGACGACACAAAAGGTGAAGAGTCTAGGGAGAGCCCAGATGGGGAAGAAGGCGGGGTGCTCTGGTGTGTTTCAGTGTTGGGGGACATAGGATGGGAGGGAGCAGAAGAAGCGGGAGTCAAGCTCGAGGGAGGCGCACCAGCAAGACTGGAGGTTGGAATAGACCCATCCGCCCCAAGCTGATGGAGCGAGGACAGAGATGAAGGGGGAGCGACATGAGACAAGTCGCATGGAAAGATGTCCTTGAAGAAGGGAGCATCCCGTGATTTGACGACACGGGCGCGATCGGGGTCCCAAAAGCGCCATGCCTTGGACATGGCCGAGATCCCAAGGAAGGTGCACAAGTGAGCGCAGGGCCTGAGTTTGTTGTCCCGCAAGTCCTCCGGGAGCCAGACGGCAGCGACACAGCCCCAAACACGAGCAAGGCAGAGATCTGCCCTACGACCGAACCAGCGTTCGAACGACGTCACATGGCGGGGTAGAGGGCCATAGGGGACACGGTTCCGGACCCATGTCATGTAGGACATGGCTTCGAAGGAGAAGAGAGGAGGAAGGTCAGACGTAATGAGAAGAGTGCGGACACCATTAGCCAAAGTGCAGTTCCAACGCTCAAACACACCGTTCTGCTGGGGCGTGTAGGGAGCGGTGGTCTCAAGGCGGACACCACGCAAGGAGAGGAAGCGAGAGGTGGGACCGATGAACTCACCCCTGCGGTCACAACAAAAGACCCGCAGGCGACGACCACATGCAACGTCAGCCTGGGGGAGCAAGGACTCGATGATGTGTCAAACATCACTCTTTTGCTTAAGAGCAAAGACCCAACGCATGCGGGAGAAGTCATCAGTGAGACAGAGCACGTACTGACCAACCCCCCCAAGAGTGTCATGAGGAAGGGGCCCCATGACGTCAACATGCAACAAATCAAGACGATAAGAGGTGCGAGACTCTGAGGTAGAGAAGGGTGACCGATGCATTTTCCTTGTGTGCAATCAAGGCAATCAGAAGGACAAGGAGCCGAAAAGGAGGTAGCATCCAGGCCATCAGTGAGGAGCATGCGAAGAAGAGAGTCGATGGCAGCAGTGTGGATGTGACACAAGCGGCGGTGTAGTAATTGAGTATGTGTGAGGGAGAGGGAGCGAGCAACGTGCATGTAAGCAGTATTGGCCAGTGACGGTGCAAAGGACGGAACACGAAAGAGGCGATCGCAGCGGGTGCCCTTCAGAAGAATGCGACCAAATGTGCGATGAGACACAAAGGCAATGCCGCGGCTGGAGGATAAGTCCATGCCCTGGTCGTCGAGCGTGGTGACAGAGAGCAGACTCAGCTCAAGTGATGGAACATATAGGACATCTGGCAGGAACAGTTCTCCCCCAAGACCAACAAAGCGTACAATGCCAACGCCCTGAACAGGGAGCAACTGGCCGGAGCCAGTGCAGACAGAATGCACGTACCCAACTGGGCCAAGGGAAACAAAGGACGCACGTGACAACATCATGTGATGGGTGGCTCCAGAATCAAGGATCCAGAAGCCCCCCGACGCACGGACAGTAGCGAGGTCACAACACGCGGTATCAACGACAGCATGTGGGAAGAAGCGGTGACCACACGCAGCAAGGCAACGAGGCAAATGAAGTGACTGCCATTCTTCAATCCACGAAACATTAGCAGGGGGACACCCGAGCACATGACCGGACGTAGGACCACGGAACTCCCCATCGATAGCACACGCAAGAGGCTTTGACCCAGAGCGGTCACTCTCACCTCCCTGATCACGAAGGTGGCGCTGGTGAACGGCGTGAGAAAGGGCAGCGTCCAACTGGCGCTCATCCTCGGGCGGGTCCGGAGTGATGACAATGCCGGAGGATGTGCGACGTGGAGGGTACGGTGAGGACGCCCAAGAAGGAGGAGCGTAGGCGCTGGAGGGCGGACCGTAGAAGGCCGGTTTGCCATTTCCCGGGGGCCAACCGTAGGGATAAGGAAGAGGAGGCGGAGCAACATTTGTGTGGTAGACGGTGGCATCAATGGTGACAGCGTGGTGGCGCGGGGGAGATGGAGGGGGTGCAGCCCGAGAGGTGCCCCCAGAGTCTCCAAAGGAGCGCGCCCAGTGAGCACGCATGGCAGATGCCAGGCATTCGTTGTCTGGAGGGGACGGGCACTTAGGTGTAGAAAGACCAACGGTGCCACAGTTCCAACACGTGACAGTGCTGGGAGCAGCAGAAAAGGAAGAGGTGCTACTGTTGCTACTGCTGGTGCCCTTCCCCTTTCCATGACCCGACTTACCACCAAGGCTAATGGCAGCAGAGCCTTTGTCCCGACCACGACCACGACCCCCGCCGCCACCCCGTTGGTGGACAAGAGACGTGGTGGGGGAGGAAGATGAGGAGGAAGGTAAAGAGGAGGATGAGGCAGCAAGGAGTGCTGTGGTGGCCGCTGACATAACTGCACAATGGATGCGCTTATCCTAGAGGGCACTACACCAGTCAGTGAGCCGCTGGTTGCTGAACTCCCAAACGCTCGAGCCTAGGAGTCAGGAGGGACTGGTTCAGCATTAAGACGCTCGAGCTCGGGAGCTTCCACCTCCCTGAAGATGTTTGACCATTCCGGGATGAGGCGGTTGACGATAGAGAGGACAGCGGGAAGCTGTCTGGGTGGAACTTTCCAGTGGTCTTTCAAGAGACACAGGCTACGGGCCCAATAGGCATCCGCAGTCTTGTCAGCACGCATGGAAAGGGTGTTGAACAGGACAATAAGAACGCTTTGTGTTACCATGCCTAGTGATTGTGGTACGATGCTTGATGAGGGCATATGAACCAACAGGATCAGTAGGCGTGCGGCGTGCAGTGTTAGCATTATAGGACCTGATCTCATTAGTGAGATCGTCCGGCCCAGCGCGTATGAGGGCACAGACAGCACACGCGGAATTGGCAACTGTGGGAACAAAAGATGGGTTTGCATAGGGATTGGGCAAGTGATAGTACTCCCAAAGTTGCTCACCCTGTGCCCAAGCACTAAAGCGCATCTCCCAAGAGGCAAAAGAAAGGTTGGCGGTGAAGTGAGGTGGCGCTGAGTCAAAGTCGGGCTTGCGCTGCGGGGGTCGGACAATGGCTTTGACAGCAGCGGTGCCCGTAGTACCTACGTCAGCAATGGAGTCAGAGTTGAGAGGGTCTGTGCTGTTGGATGCGAAAGCGGGAGAGGTAGAGAAGGTGGCAACGATGTCAGCAGCAGCAGAGGCAGCAGGAGTGGAGCGCAAAGCAGGTTGTAAGCGGTTGAGTACAAGATCAGCAATATGATCGGCAAAGGTGTCATGATCGCCCTATTCAGTATGTAGTTCTTCCTCTGCAATGAGCTGGACAGTGAGGGCCTCTTGGAGAGATGCATGCTCTTTGCACAGCTCCTCCTACGAAGTAGCATATTGATCATCGTTGACTGGCATGGTGAGTAGTGCATAAGACGGGCAAGAATTCTTTGACCAAGTTTCCCCTGCCCTAGTGGGCATGGGAAATGGAAGAAGTGGTGGATCGGTGTTGCTGCAAAATAGAAGAGAGTGCAATTACACACGGCCACAGAGGAGAGAGAGAGAGAGAGAGAGAGAGAGAGAGAGACAGAGAGAGAGAGAGGAGAGAGAGAGGGATCCCCATGCAATAGGAAAGTGACAGCTCACCAATGCTAACGACGCAGGCCAAACAAGGGAGACAGTACGGCTGTTGCAGATGCTACAATGACTGCTATATAGGATGATGCAGAGACACTGAAGCAGGCAGATCCATCAAGATTAGCACCAGTGAGGGTGGAAATAACAGCTAAAGCTTTGACCAGAAGACGAATTTGATGGCCGAAGGGTGAGGATGCAGCTGCAGTGGACACTTGGGAGGTAGATGCCTGAATGGAGGTCACAGCACTGGAGAGAGCTATAGCAGCTGAGGCTGCATTCGCTGCGATGGAGTCAGCTGCCGTTGTAATCTGTGTGGCAATGTTGACGGTGGCTGCTGCAAGGGGACCCTGATCAAAAACTGTGGTGGTGTAGGTATCAACTGCCCTACTAGCAGCTGTACTGGCAGGAACACTTGCGGCACGAGTTGTGGCTGCAAATGTGGAAGAGATAGCAGAGTAAGGAACTAGAGCTGCCTCCAAGACGGTGAAGATGTCTGACAGAACAGGAGATGTAGCTATCGCTTGAGATGTAGTGGGTGACGCAGAACGGTGTGAGTGATTCTTTGGTGTGTGCACTACAACTGCTGAGGCAGCTGGTGCTGCCCCAGCCGAAGCAACACGATGACGAAGACTTTGTTAACGTGTCCTACATGCAATAGGTGAGCTTACAGGAGATGAAGGACGGCGTTGCTCACGTGGCGACCTCGTTGCTGGCACGTTCTGTACCGTCGGCGAGTCGTCGGAGGCCGATAGGCATGAGGTCGCGCACTCAGCGGCGTCGGCAAGTGCCAAGTGCTCCGCGGGGTCGTAGAATTCCCCTGGGTAATAACCACGACTGTCACAGCGTTAGCGGTGTGCCCACGCACGTCCCTCCTCCTCCTTGTAGCGTGCAAGAAGCTCGTCAGTCCGCTCGCGTTTACGCCAGCCCCTTGGTGATGAGGGGATCGGCTCCGATTCAAGTGGCCAAGCCAAGGTAGCAGCTTAAGCCGCAAAAACGGCTGCCGCTGTGCACGAGAGTGTGCCCGAGATGTCAACCCAACGGCACTATCATGAGGATGCGGTGACGTGACATCGAGCTGAGGGGCAGTGGGTCAAGAGCAGATGAGGCCCGAGGCAAGAGTGCCAACGGACGGAGCTACGGCCCTGAATTGCGGGACCGTAGGGTTGTAGATCGGCTGAGGTCCGAGGCTAGAGGGCCAAGGAACGGGTCAGCGAGATTCAAAGACCTGTGAAGCTGCTCAGGAGGACGGCGGGACTGTAGAACTCCGAGGTGCATAAGTGCAGGCCGATGTTAGGGTTATAGGGTACCCGGCCGAAGAATGGCTCCAATGGTAGGAGCGGAGGTGCTATGATGAGGACGCACCCCGCGGTTAGACCTGCTATGCTCCTTAATGATAAAGTGGCAGAACTGATAAGTATGGATGTTGCGGGTAAGTGGATGACCCCGACGACCCTCGTGTTTCCGTTCCACCCGTGGGCTCCGGATCGACGGAGTGGAGGGAGGTATCCCTCTTGCTCCAATAAAAGTAGGTAGCGGCAAGAAGCTGCCACTCATCCTCAAACACACAGTCTAGGACCACATGGCATCCATGGTTGGGACCGGGAGAGAGGGATGTGGAGAACACTTAGTTTTCAAGTGACAAAAGAACAAGTAACGATAGTCACATGTTAGCGAGCTCTTAGCACACGGTTGACCGGGCCACCCACTCGAGAGGCTCGAAGTGGGGCTCAGCCGCCACCCCGAGGTCGAACCAGACCGGTTAGCTAAAAAGTTGCCGCGGTTTCTCACACCTCAGAGTGATTGAGCATGTGGCATCGCAAGATCACCAACACGGGCAAGAACAAGATAACCAGCACTGCATGCAAATAACGTGAACCAGAATCCACATCGACCACAAGCGTATGTGGAGCATGCATCTCTCACGTAGTCTCTCGTGTTTCAGCCACCTAATGGCTCATAACCAAATGTTGGGAATAACAAGGAGTATCCATGGTAGGACTTGAGCATGGCTGAGGTTATGCCAGTCTTGCATCCTAGAGGAGTGCCAACACTCCTTGGCCCACAGCTTCGAGAATACACAGTCACCTGCAGTGGTACTGTGCGTGATTGAGTGGAGACAAGAGGTCACTTTCGTGTATGCCACAACCAACACTCCCCCGTGACCCACAGACGAACAGCCCACACACCACACAAGGACTCACAAGAACAAGAACAAACGAAGAGCTGTCACATCAGCCAAGAGCATCACGAGCATGCAACAGGCCAACTACATGCAGAGCAGCCTTGAGCTTTGGTAGGAAAATCTGCACGTTGCTGACGCATGTCGACCCAGACAACCTGGACCTCTCCTCCGGCAATGTGCTCACGCACAAAGTGATGCTCAATGTTGCTATGCTTAGTGCGTGAATGGTGCATGCCATCATGTTCAACGATTGCCTTGGTGCTCTGGTTGTCGCAGCATAGGGTGATGCAGCAAATAGGTACACAAAGCTGCTACAGCAAGCGGGAAAGCCAGACATTCTCACACGTACCTAAGCCAAGTGCAACGTACTTAGCCTCACTGGAGCTACGTGCCACACAACCCTGTTTGCCACTCTTCCATGAGATGGCAGTCCCACCCACAAGGAAGATGTAGCCTGTGCGGCTAAGTGCATTTACATCATGAGCCCAATCACTGTCAGTGTACCCATCAACGATAACAAAGGGCTCTGACCTGTTGCATAGGCCGACATGCGCAGTGAACAGGGCGTAGCAGACGACATGGAATGCGGCCTCGAGATGCTTCTGACGTGGCTGGTGGAAGAACTGAGCCACGAAGTTGACCGAGAAGGCCACATCCGCTCGGGTGGCAGTGGCGAGGTACATCAGAGACCCAATCATGCTGAGGTAATTGATGACATCGACAGCATCCCCAAGTTGAGACAGGTCAGGTGACTTCTGCAGGCACTGGCCAGCTGGGGTCATCGGTGTAGATACAGTGGGGGTATCAGCGAGTAAGGAAGAGAGGCGCTTCCCCAGGCTGCGAATGTTTGCAACCTGGTGTACGTACAATGTCTTGTGCTAGCGGTCTCCCTCTACCTCCATGCCGAGAAACACACGAGCGGGACCCAAGTCCTTCATTATCTAGGCAGACTGCAGGAGAGTCTTCACCGACTGCACGGCTGGCGGGCTGGGTGATGCGATGAGAAGATCATCTACATAGACCAGGATGGCCACAAGGGGCTGCGAGGATGCACTCAGAAAGAGTGCTGGATTGACTGAGCTACGATGGTAGCCGCCCCTCTCCAGGGTAGAGGAGATCTCCAGGTTCCAGCAGCGCGGAGACTGCTTGAGCTCGTACAGTGCTTTACGCAAGCGCCAGACCTTGTTTGTGCCGTCTGTGAAGCCTAGGTGCTGTACCATGTAGATCTCCTCATCAAGGCGTCTGTGCAACAATGCGTTGTTGACGTCCATCTGTTCCAGTTCCCAGTCGTACTGAGCAACCAGAATCAAGAGAGCCCGGGCGATGGTGTATCATCTACTTGGAGCAAACATCTCATGAAAGTAAACGCCTGGGATTCAGGTCACCTGCAGTGATAGTGTGTGTGAGTGAGTGGAGACAAGAGGTCACTTCCATTTGTACCACAATCAGCACTGGGACTGTGGACGGTTAGACAGGATGGCTTGAGGGTCGGAGACGCTCAAGCACCGCGGTTTTGGCCTAGTCGGCCAATGATTCCGTCGAATCCGCTACATGGTTTTAACCTGTATAAATGGAGATATGATATTGAATTGTTGCTTTCCATCGATGAACCATGGATGATGGAAATTTTAATGCTCTTAAGTCAAGGAACGCCAACATACTATCAAAGGATAAGAAGCTACTCACATTTACAAGTCGTAAAACTTCAAATGACTTGCTTCATGTTCGTATCCATCTCAAGCCCTCATATGAAACCACTTCTCCAACAAGGCAATCATTAGATAAACAGACTTGTTCTTGAAAAGACGAGCAAGGTGACAAAGAATGGTATGTGCTTAGAGTTCGCTATTGCCGCGTTTAGGTGGTGCCCGCTACCACGGGTCCACCTATGCGAGCTGCCAGCTTGTTTCTAGGACACGTTGACCACCCCCGTGGGCAATCAAGATACGAGCTCCTACGAGTTATGTTCAGATCCACAACCGGCCCAATGGACAACGAATTCCCTAACACTTTGTGACCGATGTTTATGCTCTTGGTGTTGGAGTAGGCGAAGGATCTCGAATTGTTCGTCAAAAGCAAGGACTTTTGGTGGTCGACATGGCTTCTTGAAGCTACCACTTACGGCGCGACCTCGCTTGTGTCGCTCGACTCAAGCGCCGAGGACCCAACTATGCCTCATTGTGATTCTTGTCATTGTATACATGCGCTTGACTTGGTCGGTACTTGTAATAACGTACACTAACTGCCTAATAGAAAGTAATTCATTTGTCGTAAATTCTCTAATTGTCTACTCTACTGCACCTCGTCCCAATGAACCACTTAGTACGTCCATGACGTACACGTGTCCCTCAACTCCACGAGTGTGCGTTTCCGTCTTGCATTTATGAACCACTGTATGTTGGCCTTAAGTGGTTTACGCAAATCGGCCGGGGGTTTTTTGGCCACTTGCCCGGACATCCGATGTTCTATTCTAGAATGTTCTCACCTCTTTCTAGAATGGTCGACGAAAGTGTCACGAACAGTATCAATGTTTCGGTACCATTTTATTGACTTCTTAACGACGTTGAACTTTTATACAACGGAATAATTCCCTCTTACCCACCATTTTAGCGTTGGCCTGCCTGTAGCGGGAGGGCCGGTTCGGCCCTCCCTCCTCACTGATGCGAGGGGTGGTTGCGCACCACCCCTCGCATCAGCGAGGGCTGGCCGGCGGCCAGCGATTCGCTGGCCGTCGGCCAGCTCGCTGCCGGCCGGCTGGACGGCCGGC
>SZWC01010462.1:16634-70465 GCA_023375785.1 Penium margaritaceum | reverse complement strand
CAAACGCCCTCAAAGCGATGAGTTCAATCACATTCGCAGTACCTTTAGTCGACGATTTTGACCCAGTGAAATTTAAAGACTGGAAGGTGCTGGCCGAATTCACACGTGCCCACAAGATGTGGACTCGAGTGGGTGAATCATGGGAGTTGCGATGCCCGTCGTACAGATTCCGTGTTTATCACAAACTCGGCTTACCGTCGTCGAGTCTGTTCACTCGGAAGAGTGGAGGCAACATGACGATGCAGTTCAAAGGACACCTAGCTGGTGCTCCCGTGAACGTACTGGCTGACACTGGAGGGGACGACTCTTTTGTTAGCCTTGGCTTTACCCGACAGGTTGGCCTGAAGTACAAGCCATTGAACGGCGTAGTTGTTGTCGGTGACAACCGTACGGTACCCGTGATCGGTTCTTGTAAAGCGAAAATTTGTATTCAAGGGTACACATAGAGTGTCACGTTGAAGGTACTCAACCTTCTTGACCCGTTCGACGTGGTGCTAGGCGATCCCTGGCTTTGTGACAACAAGGCTCTAATGTGCTTTGAATCAAAGCGTTTGATCCTCCGGAAAGGACAACGCCGCTTTACGTTGATTCCGAGTACGGAATTATCACGGACCCGACTCAAAGTCCATGCCAGTTTGTCTGCAATGCAGGTCAAGAGACGTATTCGACAAGGTTGTCGATACTTCTTGGCTCAGCTGTAGAAAGTGGAGGACGACGTGACAGAAGACACGCCACAAGAGATCAGATCTCTATTGGCGGAGTTCTAGGATGTATTCCAAGACCTACCGGCTGGGCTTCCACCAGAAAGACACATGGGCGACACGATTCCGCTGCAACCGGAGGCGACTCCTCCGTTCAGACCCATGTATCGCCTTAGTCCAGCAGAAAGGTGAGAGGCCGAACGCCAAATCAAAGAGTACCTTGCAAAAGGATGGATCGAGCCAAGTAGCTCGCCGTACGGTGCGCCGATCTTTTTTGTGAACAAAAAGGACGGTGGTTTACGCATGTGCGTGGATTACCGGGCGTTGAACAAGCTGACGGGGAAAAATCGATTCCCCTTACCGCGGATTGAGGACCTCTTTGACCAACTCCAAGGCGCAAAAGTATTTTCGTCCTTGGATTTGTCTCAAGGGTACCATCAAATCCGCATCACGGAAGATAATGTGCCCAAAACCGCGTTTCGAACGCACATGGGACACTATCAGTTCCGAGTGTTATGCTTCGGGCTTACAAATGCCCCGGCAACCTTCCAAGGAGAAATGAACCGAACGCTCACCAAGCAACTTGGACAGTTTCTCTTGGTTTACCTGGATGATGTCCTGGTTTTCTCCAAATCAATGGAAGAGCACATAGAACATCTGCGCGAAGTTCTCGCAATCCTTCGGGAACAGAAGTTCTATGGAAAGTGAGCAAGTACAAGTTTGTACAAGATGAGGTCGAATACCTTGGACACATCGTCGGCAAGGACGGCATCCGCGTAGACCCACGAAAAGTCCAAGCCGTTGTGGACTGGCCACGCCCCGAAAATGTTGGGCAGATTCGGTCTTTCCTCGGCCTTGCAAACTACTTTCGACGGTTTATGTAAGGGTATTCGACCCTGGTAGCACCGCTAACCAGGCTCACGCGAAAAGATGTGTGTTGGGAATGGACATCTGATTGCGAGAACACTTTTCTCAAAGTCAAAGAGCTTCTCTCCACGGCACCCGTCCTAGCTCTTCCAGATCCATCGCAACCGTGGGAGGTTCGATGTGATGCGTCGGTAGTTGGACTTGGAGCTGTCCTCATGCAGAACGGTCACCCAGTTGCGTATGAGAGCCGGAAGCTCATACCCGCGGAAACGCGGTACACGACTGGGGATCAAGAGCTTCTTGTGGTAGTACACACTTTCAAGATGTGGCGTTGCTACCTTGAGGGTGCTGAAGGGGGTGTGACGTTCGTGACCGACCATAATCCATTGGTGTTTTTCCAAACGCAACCGAACCTGTCAAGATGACAGGCGTGTTGGAGCGAATACCTGAGTCGATTCTCGTTCACATGGGAATATCGGCCAGGACGCATCAATGTGGCCGATCCACTAAGCCGACAGCCTGTGGAAATAAAAGCAACCACCGATATCAGTGGGTGTTTTATGGCCATTGCAACAGCAACCGTACAACCACCGGATCCCCCTGCACCTCTGCGTCAACCACCACGAGAGATTATCCATTACAACGGTTTTGTAAACAAGATCTAGATGGGATACTGTGTGGATTCTTGGTTTCAAGACTCTCAAAATCTGGACAAGTATGGCTTGGTGGAGGCCGTAGGAATCTTCTGGCACGGAGAACAAGTTGTTGTGCCAAACTCGGAGACCTTCGAGCAAAGGTTATCTCCCAGTTCCACGACCCGCCGGTCGCAGGTCACGTGGGACCCCAAAAGACCGGACAGGCATTCTCGGACCACTATTGGTGGCCAGGGTGGAGTGTTGATGTCCGTAAGTATTGCATGACATGCGACCCATGTCTTCGGAATAAGGCTAGTAACAAGAAGCCTGCGGGACTCCTCCAGCAGCTTCCCATTCCTGGGACTCCATGGGAGTACGTCAGCATGGACTTCATTAGTGGTCTTCCGGACACGGCCCGTGGCCATGATGCAATACTAGTGGTTGTGGATCTTTTGACGAAGATGACACACTTCATTCCTACAACCACTGACGTGAACGCAGAGGAGACCGCTCGTCTCTTCTTTGAGGGTGTCGGAAAGTACCACGGCTTGCCGTTGCGCATTATCTCCGATCGAGATCGAAAATTTGCTAGTAGGTTCTGGCAAAAGATGCACGAGTACTTCGGCAGCGAGTCGCAAATGTCGACAGCGTTTCACCCTCAAACGAATGGACAAACAGAGCGCATGAATTACACTCTGGAGCAGATGCTCCGCATGTACGTGGACCCTGCCATACATGATTGGGACGAATTCCTAGCACCGACAGAGTTTGCGGTGAACAACTTGGTGAACGAGTCCACACAGTTCACACCGCTCGTGTTGAACAATGGTCGGCATCTAGTGGTACCCTCTTCATTGGTGAAGAGTGGGAGCACAGGAGGGCAGGTTCCTTCCGCTCAAGCCTTTGCCGAGCGCATCGACTCCTTGTTACAGGAGGCGAAGGGTCACCTTCAAGCAGCTTGGCAACGACAAAAGGCATATGCTGACAAAGGTCGCCGGGAGGTGTCGTTTGACATCGGTGACAAAGTGCTGCTTAGCACTAAAAACCTTCGGTTGAAGTCGCCAGGGGCAAGAAAACTTCTACCAAAGTGGATTGCGCCGTTTTCCATTGTGGCACGCATCGGGCCAGTGGCATACCGATTGCTACTTCCGCCGAGTATGAAGATACATGACGTGTTTCATGTGAGCCTGCTGGCTCCATACACGGCAAAAGGAACCATTCAGCCACCGCCAGCAGTCCTGGTTGCCGACAGCCAATACGAGGTTCTTCGCCTACTCCATCACCGAGAGCGTACTCTTTGGTCGCGCGTTGTCAGGGAGTACCTCGTTCATTGGGCTGGTTGTGGACCTGAACACAATTCATGGGAGCCCGAATCTCGGTTGCCCACAGGGGTGGTCAACGAGTACTGGAGTGAGCTTGCAGCTCGCACAGATCGACACGTGGCAGGAGGTACCACCTGAACGCGGGAAAAGTGAACAACGTTCCCACAGGGCAGCATTCATGGATAGCGACCATAGGAGGTTGGGGACGCCCAACATGGTTGTCGCGCGGACGCCCCAGCGTAAAGGGGGGAGGCCGCTAGCCGTGCTGACCTACAAGCTGCAGCTTAGGTCTAAGTACCACGCACGTGTTCATGTTTAGCTGGTGATTGAAATTATTAATTTTCTTTCACAATGTTGATGACTCACTGACTGACAATCCTACTTGTTGTTCATGAACCGGGACGGTTCATAATAAGTGGGAAGGAATGTAGCGGGAGGGCCGGTTCGGCCCTCCCTCCTCGCTGATGCGAGGGGTGGTTGCGCACCACCCCTCGCATCAGCGAGGGCTGGCCGGCGGCCAGCGATTCGCTGGCCTTCGGCCAGCTCGCTGCCGGCCGGCTGGACGGCCGGCGGCCGGCCAAGCGACCGGCTGGCCACCGGCCGGCCAGCCGCCAGCCGCCGATCGCGGCCTTAAGCCGGATCGGCGGCTGAGAGGCCACGAGGGCCTCGATGGCGAGGCCTCGTGGCCTCGTGCCCTCGTCCCCCCCTCGCCCTCCTTGCAAATGAGCAAGAGAGGACGAGGGATAGGGGGAGCGAGAGTGAGGACAAAAACTGCTGGTGCGAAATCGCCAGCGTGCCTCGCACGCGACGATTTTGCGCCAGAAAGACAAAAAGAAACTCGAAGTTCATTTATGAAGAACTTCGACGTAAAACAAACGGAATAACTCGTGCGAACACACGAGTTCGAGGTAAAAACCCCCGGTTTGGGTTCCAAAACCAGGGGTTTGGTTAAAAACGGAAATGGGCCTCCGGAGACTCGAAATAGACGAGTCTCCCTACTCTGGGTCGTTGATGACGATTGCCCCTCAGTCTTGCGAAGGGGGTAAGCCCCGGACGCGGACTGAGAACGCCATTCGGCGAACTCCGACGACGACTTCAGAGCAGGAGCTGGAGACACGACCCGTTACACTGCCCAAATACCGAATTCTGTTAATCATTGACCACTATATCCAAAAAGTGTGAATGGTAACTAACCGTGAACGCCATGCCCACTTTCGAGAAAAGATGCACATAATCCCAGTATTTCAATCACATTTTCTCACCGAGTGGGGATAACGTACATATTCTTTACATTTTATGAAATTCGTTTCTGTTTTAGTTCTTTACGTTTTGAGGTGTCATTATGTGTGCATTATTGGGAATCTCCTTGGTCGACTTTTGCTCATGATTGTGGCAGTGGGCTTTTTCTGAAAGTTTGTCTGATGTCATATTTATAAAATGACGACTTTGTGTCGTTGCGTCTTTCCACAAACAAAAATACAGGAATATGGTCGCGTGACCGATATTTCTGCCACCGAATGGACGTTGGCAGAATTGGTCGCACGACCAATATGGAGCACAAGGGGGAGGGGTGGGGAGGGGGAGGGGGAGGGTGGGGGGGAAGGGGTGGGCCGACCCTCTCCCCCGTGAATGCAGAGGACAGGCTGAAGGCCGCCCCTTGCCACAGCGAGGGCTCGCCGACGGCCAGCAGCTCGTCGACGGCCAGCAGCTCGCCGACGGCCAACAACTTGCCGACAGACAGCAGCTGCCCGCCGAACAGCTCGGTGGCCGTCAGAACGCAAGCTGTTCGCCGACGGCTAGCAGCTCGCTGGCCGACGGCATGCAGCTCGCTGGCCGACGGCCATCGATTACAAATCTGTGACATCGCAAGGGCGAGGGCTCGACGCCGATGGCCTCGAGCCCTCGCCCTCGCATCCCCCCTCATCATTGATTGTGAGCAGGGACAAGGGGAGAAAGTGAGATAAAATGTGCAGGAGAGATGCGTGTGAGAGAAAGAGAAAGGAGCGAGGAGTGGGTGGCATCGACTGGGGGTCCGTTTCAAAACATTCGTGATGTGTACGGGATGGACCTGCCGCGCTCAAAAGTGGGTAACGAAGTCATATGGTTAAAAGTGGATAACGGGCACAAGTTGTTTTTTATTTTTAAGAGAAAAAAGTGGGGAAAGCGTAAACACCCAGACAAAGAGTAGGAAATCCAGTCAGCGATCCCCAGAAGGTAAGTAACATGCGCATGACTTTTTGACAAGGTGGGTAAAAAGGAATCCCCCTTTATACAATTCTACCTCGATATTCTCAAAGACCCTCGACTTCTCGGTGGAGCTTCTTGAAGCGACCACTCACGACGTGACCTCGCACGCGCTGCTCAGCTCGAGCACGCAGGACCCAGAATATGCCTCATTATGGCAATGACTGTAGAGATTTAACCACTTTCGATGGCCGGGTTTTGCTAAAATGCATCTCGTGGAATATTTTATCTACTTTGGAGGGCCAAAAAATTCACCTCCTTGAATGGAGGGAAGTGAGGCTCAAATCCTTGTCTCCACAAGATTTAAAGGTGCCATTGGAGGCCCTTAGGGGCTGTGACCCTTCAGCTTTCAGCTGAAGAGTGGTTGGTTTACAACTTCTTACAACCTCTTGGTGACCCTTCAACTACCAGTGCATCTTCAACCTCCAGTGGCTGCCAGTGACCCTTCATCTTCCAGGTGACTTTTCAGCTGGCCTGGGTGGTTATGTGACCACCCAGGTGGTTATGCAACTACCAACAACCTCTAAGGCCAGAGCCTCCAAGGAGGCTCTCCAAGGACTACTTAGGGGGCTCAGTCCACTCAGTCCATTATGCCTTGACAATGCCTCCATTCATCATCAGATTCCTTTTAATGTCTCCAGAATCTACCTCTACAAGCCTCAGCCTCTGACACTGTAGCCAGTGCCTTAGGACGCACCTCCTACAAAGGCATGCGCCTTCTTCAGTGCAAGCTAGTGGCTCTACAAGGTATCCGTTGTAGGTCTGGTTTTCCAGACTTAGTCTCAAGGCATCCAGGGCGGGCACCATGTGGGTCCACAAGTGTACAATTGTGGCTACATCCCTGTAGCTGGTTCAGGGAACTCTTCATGTACTTCTCCATGTGATCTAAAAGTTCCTACAGATATTCCAATTTCCTCTGTCCATGTCTTGCCCTTCAGATTTCAGTCCAGTTTCACCAATCCACCTTCCGCAAATCTTAACATGGTATGAGAGCACGGCAACGGCCTTCAAAGACAAGAAAGGCTCCACCACACGCGCAAAATCATGGAAAGCAAGGTAGAAGACTTGTACAATGTGGACGTGGTTGTTGACTTCCAACGGGTTCAGCAGAAGGCTTTGACCACAAGCCTACCCTCCCAGGACATGCAGCAGGTAGTGAACATCTCTGCACTCCAATCTCTATTCGCCCAGCGGCTCCGGGATCTATGCCTCAAGTTTGAGGCTGAAATTGAAAGCCTGCACAAACAAGTCACACGGCGGGCACAAGGAGCAGAATTATGTACTCCATCTTACACTGCGCCAGCTGACGAAGCTAGAGAAGCAGCAGGTCAATCCGCAAAGGCAGCAAACACGAATGCAACACTAGACAAAATCCTAGCTGAAGAAATTGGATCGACATCAGATTTGGTCACAATGGTAGTGGACATGGCTGTGAAAATATTCACACTATCAGCTAACGAAGCTGGGGCAAATGCAGATGTGTCCGCAATGGCAGCGGACACGGCTGCAACATTCTACACATTGCGAGCTGACGAAGTTGGAACAGCAGCAGATGTGTCTGTAACGGCAGCAAACACGGCTGCAAGCTGGAGCAGCAGCACATGTATCCGCAACACCGGCAGACATGGCTGCAACACTCTGCACATTGCCAGCTGACAAAGCTGGGGCAGCAGAAGATGTGTCCGCAATGGCAGCAGACACGGCTGCAACACTCTACACATTGCCAGCTCACGAAGCTGGGACGGCAACAGGTTTATCCGCAGCAACAGCAGACATGACTCCATCACTCTACACATTGCCAGAAAACAAAGCTGGAGCGGTAGTAGAGTTGTCTGCAACAGTAGTCGACAAGACTACAAAATTCTACACACAGCCAGCTGACGAAAATGGACGGCAGCAGATTTATCCACAACAATAGCGGACACGGTTGTAACACTCTACACATTGCCAGCAGACAAAGCTGGGGTGATAGCAGATTTGTCTGCTATGGCAGCGGACACGACTGCAAAATTCTACACACACCCAGCTGACAAAGCTGGAGCGACAGCAGATTTATCCGCAACGACAGCGGACACGGCTGCAACACTCTACACATTGCCAGCAGAAAAAGCTGGAGCGGCAGCAAAGTTGTCTGCAACAGTAGTGGACACGACTATAAAATTCTACACACAGCCAGCTGACGAAGTTGGAGTGGCAGCAGATTTATCCGCAATGGAAGCAGACATGGCTGCAACACTCTACACAATGCCAGCTGATGAAGCTCGAGCCGCAGCAGATGTCTACGTGACGACAGCAAGCACTGCTACAACACTATACAAAACGCCGGCTGACAAAGCCGGAAGGGGAGCAGATTCGTCCTTGGATGTAACGGACATCACTATGACAGAATTTTCATGACTACCTGACGAAGCTAGTGATGGTGCAATCATTCAATGCATTCAGAAACAACTCACCAGTTTGCCGATTGATAAGGCGAGCAAAGCTTCCGGGCGGCACCACTCCCCCTTGCCGACAAGGTGTTGCCAACTGTTCAATCTCCCAGTGAAGGCGTTCAACACTTCTCCTTTGCTCGCAAAGGCCGGCAACATTGCTCACCACTTTTTGTGGAGCAGGAAAGTTTTACAGAGGATCAAAAGTAAAAAAAACAATGTTATCAAGTTTAAAGATCAAGGTTACACTGGTGGAAGCCAGCATCCATCATCGCATTTTTTTTTCAACCTCAACGAGAAGACCGACACGTGGAGTTTGTATCAGGAGCGGCCGATAAGACAATATTTCCACGGTTGGATCCCTCTTCAATTGACGTATCTTAAGCTGTCTTTGCACCCAAAGCCGTGCCCACTGCCGCGCGGTGTACCCAGGAGGCACCGAACCAGCGGTGTCATCATTTGTGTGATCTTCAACCATCGTCACATCGCTCATCACAACACTTTCTTCATACAACAAAGCCAAAGAATGATGCCTTCCTCGTCTCACGCTCAGAAGCAGAGTAGCAATATCCACATTTGGGAACTTGTATGAAGGCTCCATCACAGTTCCATCGATTCATGCCACAGGAGTTGATACCTCCACTTTTGCTATGATCTCCGGTTCCACCTCTACTGTCTGCTCCATCGGAACCTCTTCCAGGAGCATGGGAAGTGAACGAGAAAGAAAGAAAAATTTTTCCTCAATTGGAGCGTCCACAACAGCAGGCCTCCAGCAATCGTCATTGTCAAATTGTACGTCGGTAAAATTTGACAGTGGAAAATCATCTGTCGATGGTGCCTCCGGAGGTGTTCCTCGTTTCGCAAAGGCTGATGGAGGATTTCCATTGATGTCAACATCGAGAAAAATGTTTTCCTTTACTATGACATCATTTGGCCTCACATCGAAGGAAATGTAGTGCTCCATCTCACGAGGCTCCAATGCTTCTACGGCTCAGGACTCTCTCAAGGCCACACGTTTTAGTGCTAGTTCTCCAATGCCATCGTCAGTGGTTTTTATAGTGGAGTTTGGAGCCTTCAACTGACCCTCTAGGTGCTCCTTGAGTGGGGGTGGGAGCTCCCACATCCTCTGCTTTGGAGGTTTTCGGCAACTCTCACCTCCATCCTGCAAAAAACGGCCAGAAAAACCGCCCAAGACAGTTTTATCAACTTCCTGCCAACTTTTCAGCTTCTTCTCCAGCGACTTGGGTGTTTCTGTCAACTTCCTTGACAACTGCACCGTTACGGGACCGCAACTTCTAAGCGACGCGGTCTTCGTCTTCCTTGCTGGCGGAGATGTTTGCGCAAACCTCCCCTGATCGATTGCACCTCATCTGAAGGGTGCGAGCAACCGCCAGCCAGCAAGTGACCGGGGATCGACGGCCCAGCTCGACCGCCCGCTCGCTGGCGACCAGTCGACCGGTCGCTCGAGCCTTGCTTGTGCGAGGTCGCTTCCCTCCCCCTCCCTCGCAGTTTCCGAGGTCCGAGGAACCCACGAGCCTCGCAATTTCACGCAAATACTGCGAGGACCGCAGTATTTGCGATAGCGAGGGGGATGGGGCGCTGAGCGAACCACTTCACGCTCGTGATTTTGCGGCCGCAAACTGGCCACGAGGGGCCAAATCGCCAGTTTGACTTGAAAAAAAAAGGACGACCCCATCCGCGCTTCGTCATCATTCCAGACACAACCTATACCACTTCAGTAACAACCACTACGAAAGGACCATCATTTGTGGGAAACAAAACTACTACATCATGCGCCTTCAAGTCAAGACCCTCCTACGATTTCTACATGCACCCTCTACGACACCGGCCATAATCAACTGGGGGGGGGTGTTGTGATTTACCCAGTTTCGATGGCTGGGTTTGGCTAAAATGCATCTCATGGTGCATTTTATCTACTTTGGAGGGCCTGAAAATTCACCTCCTTAAATGGAGGGAAGTGAGGCTCAAATCCTTGCCTCCACAAGATTTAAAGGTGCCATTGGAGGCCCTTAGGGGCTGTGACCCTTCAGCTTCCAGTTGAAGGGTGGTTGGTTTACAACTTCTTACAACCTCTTGGTGACCCTTCAACTACCAGTGCATGTTCAACCTCTAGTGGCTACCAGTGACCCTTCATCTTCCATGTGACTTTTCAGCTGGCTTGGGTGGTTATGTAACCACCCAGGTGGTTATGCAACTACCTACGACCTCCAACGCCAGAGCCTCCAAGGAGGCCCCCCCAGGACTACTTAAGGGGCTCAGTCCACTCAGTACATTATGCCTTGACAATGCCTCCATTCATCATCAGATTCCTTCTGATGTCTCCAGAGTCTACCTCTACAAGCCTCAGCCTCTGACACTGTAGCCAGTGCCTTAGGACGCACCTCCTACAAAGGTATGCGCCTTCTTCAGTGCAAGCTAGTGGCTCTACAAGTTATCTGTTGCAGGTCTGGTTTTCCAGACTTAGTCTCATGGCATCCAGGGTGGGCACCTGTGGGTCCACAAGTGTACACTTGTGGCTACATCCCTGCAGCTGGTTCAGGGAACTCTTCATGTACTTCTCCATGTGATCTACAAGTTCCTACAGATATTTCAGTTTCCTCCGTCCACGTCTTGCCCTTCCACATTTCAGTCCAGTTTCACCAAACCACCTTCTGCAAATCTTAACATTGACCATGTCAATGGTTATTGACCTTGTCATTGCATATTGGGCGGAATGACCATGTACTCCTCGCCACAGAGAATAAGCCTGATTCTCCCCTCACTGTGGAATGATAAGCCCCATTCTCTCCTTTCATGGAACAATAAGCCCCGTTTGCCCCTGCAACGCAATCATAGGCCTCAATGGCTCCTTCTTACCAATGTGGGTTCAAGGTGTAGAAAAAAGAACAATGTACCCCTCTCGCTTCTGAAGGGCAACATGTCGACGTCGCATGGCATGCGGCGTCCACATGATAACATCACTTTTTTTGGCCCAACTATCACAAACCCCTATACAGGGAGGTTTATGATTATTTGGGAGGTTGTTTTCAAGGACTTTGCATGCGGGGTCCAAAACTCCCCGTGCGTTGAAAGGAACCTACTAGACCCTGTTACCACGGGATCTAGCAGGTGACTGCGTGAAAATGAAACCCGAAACGTTTGGTGTAACTGGGGGGTGGATTTGTGTAAGGCTTCTATTTCAAACGAGGGCATAAAATCAACCATAATGAAAAAGAGCACAAGTGGGAACGTTTTTACGCCCCATACTTGGAGCGAGGATCCCGGCTGACGCATGTCCGCGGAATCCCTGTCGCTTGTCGCCAGTCATTGGCAAAATCCCCCCATCCCTTGCTTGCTAGCAGTCCAATGGCCAATCGGTTCCATCGCGGCCCTCAATCGCGAGGGCCTCAATCGAAACAAACTTGGTCCATGGGGTGTGGGCTGTAACAAGAGGGAGGGACTGAGAGGGGGGGCGAGGTGGCGGTTGTCAAAGTGCCGACCGACGGGTGCCGGCTGGCACTTTCGTCGACCGAATCCCCCCCACAAATCTGTGAATGCAGATCTAGGTTGCGGCCCTCCTTCACGAAGGCCGCGATGGAGGACAACGAGCATGGCTATCTGAGCATTGCGAAAACAGGTGGACGGATGGGGTTTATTGTTGTCAAACAGGGGGCGGATGAGGCTTATACTTTGAATGCGAGGACAAATGGGGCTTCTTGTTTTAAGATAGGGTTGGATGAGTCTTACTATTCCAAGCTTGGGGTATGTGAGGGTCACGCATGACAAAACAGGAGGTAATCAACATTTAAATTGTTGTACATTTGCGCTTGACTTGTTCGACACTTGTTATCAAAGTACACTTATTACGAAATAAAAATTATCCGTTTGTCCCAATTTCTTGAATCGTCTACTACCCCGCACCTCATCCCCGTGAACCACCTACGTTCCGCTCGGCGTAACACTTCGTGTCACAACGCGGTGGTGCTTGAGGGACAGTTGATGCATTAGCGACCAAGCGGCGACCTCACATGAGTCTTCAGTGTTTTTGTACCATTTGGAAGTTCACAGACCTCGCGACAACAACCATGAACAAAGTGAACGCATCCCACTACGAGCAGTAGATACCAGTGAAGACTCTGATGACGAAGGATCACCAGTGCACAAATAACGACAATCTTTAGGAAAATCGCATGTTCAGGAACAGATGACTACGAAGACTCATGCGATAATCGCGTGAGTCTTCAGTGTTTTTGTATCATTTGGAAGTTCACAGACCTCATGACAACAACGATGAACAAAGCGAATGCATCCCACTACGAGCAGTAGTAACTAGTGAAGACTCTAATGATGAAGGATCACCAGTGCACAAGAAAATCTTTAGGAATTGACGACTACGAACCTCTCCGACTGCAAATCGGAGATCTACACAATGTCACAATCTGGAGAACTTGTTCAATGAGCAACCATAATATCATCCTCTGGCAAGAGTCCCTATACCGGCACAATCCGTAGGTAGAATGGAGTAGGGGATTAGTCTACGTCAGCATTGATGGCAGAAAAATGACACCTACCTCTGATTTAGCCACCCACGACACAGCGACACTTAGAGGAAGCAGCAGAGATGGAAGCAACAGAGGAAGTAGTGGCGATCATAAAATACCAACTAATATCCCTAGACGTGGCCAAGAGGTATCTGCAACGTGGAGCTCAAGCGTGGCTTGTCCACGTGGAGACAAGGGGAGTGGAAGAAATCACACCTGAGAAGTTTGCAGCCATTCCAGAGGAGTTTGCACCACATGTTGAGGAGTTTGAATGGAATTTTCCATACAAACCGACCTGAGAGTTACCTCCGCAACAAAACATCGATCAACAAACAGACTCAAAGCCAGGAGGCAGACCAAAGACAAAGGAGACCTATTAAATGAGCAACCACATGCCGGCCGAACTCAGAAAGCAGCTAGATGAGATGATTGGTTGGGAGCTCATGAGACCTTTTACGTCAGCTTATGTGGTACCTGTAATTTTGATGAAAAAGAAACCTTGGAATATGTGGATGTGCATGGACTATCAAGCATTGAACGACATCACCATGAAAAACCGTTTTCCTCTTCCATGAGCAGACAAACTTGACCAACTATGTGGGGCCCGAATGTTCGCCACAATTGACTTTTGCAACGGCTATAATTAGATAAACGTACCTGATGATAATGTCAAGAGGACAATATTCTGCACCAGTTATATGCACTTTGAGTTCACAGTCGTGCCGTTTGGACTCACAAATGCTCCCATAACATTCATGGTAGCGATGAACAACATTTTTTGCCCATACCTTAATGACTATGTCGTCATGTATCGCGACGACATCATGCTGTAAAGCCACATCTCAAAGGAGCACAATAGAAATCACCAAAAAGTCTCTAGCTTTTACAAAGAAAAACATTACATGAAACTCTCAAAATGCGAATTCGGTCGCCGTTTGATCAAGTTTTTGGGCCACATCATCAGCGACCGTTAAATCACCATGGACCCGGATAAGGTGGAGGTAGTCGTTGATTGGCTGACGCCGACCTATGTTCGGGACATTCAAGTACTTTTGGGTTTGTGCAACAACTACCCTTGATTCGTAAAGGACTAGACCCGGGTGCCAATGCCTCCTCGGATCTCACTTGTATAATCACCTAGTGGGATTGGGGGGACAACGAATAGGAAGCATATAACTCTTTGAGGAACTCTCTGACCTCGGTACCTACTTTACAATTGGCAGATCCAATGGTGGACTACGTCATGCCAAGATGCATCCTATCAAGTGATCCGAGTCGTTCTCCAAGACAACGGCGGTGGACAACAACCGGTCGTGTACGCATCATGGAAGCTATGCAAGCTAGAACTCAATCACGTGGTATAACTAAAAGAAATGCTCGCAATCATGCACGCGTTCAATACATGGTGGTACTACTTGGGATGCCAAAGATGCATTGTCTATACGGACCATCAAGCACTAAAACATATCGAGGCTCAGCCAAACTAAGCCATTGAAAAACTTGATGGATGGAGATACTCGCGTCCAACTTCGACTACAACATTGAGTTCCGACCTGGAAAATTAAATGCAGCAAATGCTCTAAGTTAGTGGCCAGATCTGATGGCTGAGTTCAGCATGCTATATGTTGACCAAGATCCGTACCTCACAAGGCTGTTCACGAAAGGTTACGAGGAGTTAGGAGGGTAAAAAACTACCAAATTCTGGTTCAACGATCCCTACTAGAGACAGCAATTTGCTCGCCAGTTCTTGGAATCACCAAGCAAAGAATTGCAAAGGATACTTTTGGAGGAGTGTTACAACACCGGTCTAGGTGAATACTTTGACAAGGATAAGACACTAAAAAAGTTGGCGAAGTATTGCTGGTGGACAAGATGTAGACCCACATGGTAGCTTTTTGTAAATTGTACGACACATGTCAGCGGCAAAATTCTCGAGGCCACCACTACTACTCCAACCACTCCATGTTCTGATGGAGCAGTGGATTGACATCAGCATGGACTTTGTCACGGGATTATCCGTCACTCCCAAAGGCTATGATGCCATCCTTGTGGTGATGGACAGGTTTTCAATGATGTGGCACTTAATTCCGTCGATGACCACTGTCACCGCGGAGGAAAGAGCACGTTTGTTCATTAATTGTGCGGCTATATAGCGTGTCATGTACCACCATTAGAGACATAGATGGCAGCTTCACAAGGTGTTTAAAGCACGAATCAATGACGCATTATGGCAGTTAGATCCAGCGATTAATGACGTTCCATTCTTAGACTGACGGGCAGACCGAGCGGGCCAATCAGACGCTTGAACATTTTTTTCACACTTTATGCAAGCCACAGGGCACTGATTGGACAGCCAAACTGCCGATCACCAAACTTGCATATAAATTTACAACTTCCACCACAACAAGTAAAATTCTGTTCGAGGTGGTTCACAGTAAACTCCGTGCACCAAAGGCAGGACTGTAAAATCAGAGCAACATTCCCATGGTCCACATACACCGACGGGATTTCTTTAGTACTTGGGAGGAAGCACCGCAGGCCCTTGGAAAGACACAAGTAGTTGTGAAGCAAGTAATAGAATGAAGACAAAAATGATGTGTTCAATTCTGGTAATTGCATCTTACTAAGTGAATATCGAACTCCAAAGACTGGACTACGCAAAGCTCAAACCCATCTGGTTGGGACCGTTCAAGATTGAGCGAATGCAAGCCCCTGTCATTGCTTGACTTTGCCTGTCCAACAGCATGGTGATCAACCATGTCTTCCACATCACCAAGCTCAAGCAGTACCGGGACCCCAACGAGAAATTTTTTAATAGAGATGTTGCACCTTTGCCTAGTATGCACGTGGACGGGGATACAGAGCACGTGATTGAAAACATCCTTGCACATCAAAATCGTGGGAAAATGACAAAGTATTTGGTCAAGTTGCAAGGCTATGACGCGGTACACAACAGCTAGGAATCCTACGACAACCTTTGAGACGTTGATCATCTGGTTGATGGTTACTATCGTCGTCACCGGCCTAGGTCTACTAACGCGACGGAACATCGTGGCTTAAAGGAGGGGAAGTGTTATGGCCGTGTCGTACACCCATTCCTAGACAACATGAGTGGGTATTTTTTTCCGTTAAATTCATGGCCCACTGAGTGTTGATCATAGGATTTTTACGCTGTTCCACCAAGGGCATTTTGACCAACTGCCCCGACCTCCGGTGTTCCATTACACAAGGTCATGACACTATCAACTACCTTCCAAATGGTCAACAAAAGAATCACAAACCTCATCGATGTTTTGATACTTTTCGTTCGACTTCCTGATGGTGTTAGACTTTTAGAAAACCGCGCCTTGATATTCTCAAAACCCCCGACTTCTTGGTGGAGCTTCTCAAACGTGCCACTCGGCTCGAGCACCAAGGATCCAACATATGCCTCATTGTGATTCTCGTCATTGTATGTATGCGCTTGAATTTTTCAACACTTGTCATCAAACTCTACTTACTGCTAAAAAAAGATTATTCATTTATTCCAAATCCTTGTATCGTCTTCTGCTCTCCGCCTCAACCCTGTGAACCACCCATGTTCCAATCAGCACAACACATGGTATCAGAATGTAGTGGCACTGGAGGGAGAGCTTATGCATCAACTAGTAAGCAACAACCTTGCATGAGTCTTCAGCGTATCTCCATGGTTGAGAAGTTCACATGCCTTCCAACAACAATGGTGAACGGAGCAAGTACAGCTGATTACAAGCACCAGCAACGGGCGAAGAGTCTGGCAATGGAGGATCGGGAGCGTGCGAACAACGACACTCTTCAGGCAAACCAGGCAGCAACGACAACTTTTGCGGCAAATGTCGTAGGACCAGAAACCCTGAGCGCCAGCCCATTGACAGACCCCTCGGGCTCTACACATCCGTTGCTACTGCCGCTGCCCGTCGGGACGACACCTGGCACATTAGAAGGCACCAAACGACAAGCTCGCATTAATAAGGACCTGTACCAGAAGTTGTCGGGAGTCGAGAGCCTTAGCACCCATCTGCTCCAACAGAGAAGCTTCTAGGAACCTTCCTAACCACTTGTCGCGACACTAGGCGTCAACGCTAGGTCAGCGTGTGACAACGGTCACAAGTAAGAGGCAAAAACTACAAGGGTCTGGGTAGAGACACGCACGGAGTGTCAAGAAGCTCAAATCTGAATACAATCGCAGAGAGACATGACAACTGACAGGAACACAACATAAATACATGCTGTGGCTCACGGCAAGTGACGCACGCGCAGTGTTAGTTTGTCCTAAAACTGGCCCAAAACCATTGTTTTGGTAATAAACCTTCGCACAGGTATCCAAACACACCACCGTCTGAGCCTAGCGATGCAGAATCTTGAGCCGGACGCAACAATTGGTCACATCCACATGTCCGGCATCGATCAGTGGACGGACAATTCAGAACATGCAAATCGGGCTCGAGAGCCTATCCACAGAGAAAACTCTAGCGTCTGTAGAAAATCTGGAAAGGAACCCGGCAAGCACCCAGGATGTCGTGGCAGCTGTCTGGCAGCTGGTAGTGCACGGAGCCACCACTCGTCGGTGCCCAGGCGCCAGCTGCATCCGCATCATGGATCATGTCGTCGTGCTCTCTAGTAACACTGCTCCATACCACCAGTACTAGAGATACAGATAATCACCGCATCGCCGCTCGTGACGGGTGGAAGCCACACAAACCAACACTCCCCCTGGCTGACACAGGCGTCACGAGAATGACGAATGAGGGGTTACACTCACTGTCCTTTGTAAACACCAACCACAATACAAGGTCTCCTCGTGACAATGGTGTAACTCATCAAGTTCCCGGGTATCGACCGTGCAATACATAATCCACACACCCACGTGCCAAATATCACACAAGAGGTACAAAGCAACAAGGTCTCCTCATGACCCTCGGAACATGTCTCCGGGGTCCGGGTCGCGACCACACCTACCCGCATGCATGGAACATACATGTCGCATGGAGGCAATGGGTCTCCATGTCACACCAGTACAAGTCACCAGGTGCACAGGTCTCGACCAGCATAACCTCAATCAGAGCATCGTGCCAGAAACAAACTAACCACGGTGTCCTCAGAAGGGTGTGAGGCCAAAGCCCACACACCAACACCCCCCCTGGACTGCAGAGGCTGGTTCCCTCATGGTCACACACCCTTGCAAGACAATAGTAAGTCTGACAATGATGTTCGTCGATATGCTCCCACATAGCCTCCCCCCAGGGAGCCGTCGTTGCTGTTGTCGTCGTCGCTGTCGTCGTCGTCGCTGTCGTAGTCGTCACTGCTGTCGTCAGCTACTGCTATGACAAGTGCAGCGCTGAGGGCCGCCTCCAATTGCATCACCTGCTGTATGCCTGCCAGCTACTCAGGTGCACATCGCCACGCGGACTCTGCATCGACGAGACACATGTACAGCTCGTCAAGCTCTGCTGCGGCTATTGGCCATGCGATTGCATCTGCAACATGTAGGCGGTCAGTCGCAGAACGAACCTGACAGTGGACCTCGATTGTGTGAGCGTCGGTTTGAGCCACGGCCTTCTGCAGCCTCGCCGCCTCATCGCATAGGTCAGCTGTTGAATCCTCTGTCGCCTGGCCGCCACCTGCTGGCAGGGCGTCGACACCAGACAATGTGTTGGAATCTGAAGCGTTTGCATCTGCAATAGGTGCTACTACAGAGGCACTGGCTACTACTAGCACACCCGTCACTCGACTGTCAACTTGTGGTCAAACATTGACATCCATCGGTGAATGTGCCTCTGCAGCATCGTCGCTGTCATCGGGAGCCCGTACAGTGTCGCGGGGCTCCTCCTAACCACTAGTGCGCAACCAGTTGTCCACCTGCCGCTGAACGTCCACTCATCTCTGACGTACATCCTGTAAAGACCTCTCAGCTACAAGCGTATGCACATCCTCCACGCACTCCTTGGCAGCCTGCCGTGCTGGAACATCTGTAGTATAACAACGGCTGCTGGCCTATCGTAGCTTGGCCATGAGACCCTGCACGTGCGCCTCCGCTCGAGACACATCTACCTCTTAC
Source organism: Penium margaritaceum (assembly GCA_023375785.1). NCBI lineage: Eukaryota > Viridiplantae > Streptophyta > Zygnematophyceae > Desmidiales > Peniaceae > Penium > Penium margaritaceum. Next base: position 51,650 of record SZWC01010462.1, on the reverse strand, counting down.
TCGTCAACCGCGGAGCAAAGATGCTCGGGTACGGGAACTGTAGCTCGGACGTGTCTAGGTGTGCTTTTGGCTGGAATCCCCTTGGTGTCAGCGATGCCGGTCAGGGCAGCCATGAGTCAGAGGTCGGTAGATCACTCTACATACTCCAAGGTAGATGTGTCTGTAGCGGTGACTGCTGTAGGCTAAGCTGATGCCGTGGACACAACCGCCACTTGGCTATCAATAGTGTGGGCCACGGTAGCAAGTGCTCCTTCACGAGCCGTTGCTGCTGAAGCATCCACTGATATCACCTCCTCCAACTGCCTGCGCAAGTCCGCACGTCTCCACACTGCATCGTGGAACGTCCACTCACCAGCCTCGAGGCGAGTGTACACATCCTCGACGTCTACTGCCGCTAAATGACGACCCGCGGCGTCTGCGGTGCTCCAACGTGTGCTCGCTGCACGTAGCTCAAGCGTGAGGTCCTGTACGTGCATGTCCGCACGTGCGATTGCATCCTCTTGGTCGCAAAGCACAGAGTGTAAACGCTTGAGAGCAAGGGCCTACTCGGCTGCTGGTGCATCAGCTACTGCTCGAGCTGCGTCCTCCGCGACGGTTGCGCCTCCATAGACAGCTACCGTAATGGCACTGGCCATGGCAGAAGTGCTGGCAACCTTGACGTCTCCCGCCTCTCCAGGTATCCCCTCTACATCTGTACCTGCAATGGCAGATGCTGTGGCGGAGGGAGCGTCTTCCCCTGCGCAAGCTATACCAGCTGCTACACGAGCGACGACCATCGTGGTGTCTGCACCAACAAGTGTGTCCACTACCAACGTCCTTTCAGTAGCAATGACTACAACTGTTGCTACTGTCACAATGTCGATGGCTGCCGACACACCCACTGCCTAGACGTCTGCTCCACATGTGTCAGTTGTCATCGCCACTACTACTACTGCCCCATCCACTGCTGCTGCCACACCTTCCTTTGTGGTCGTGGTCTCTCCTGCCATACCTACTTCTGTGGTCGTGGTCTCTGCTACGTCAACTGTAGACTCCATCTCCATCGCCATCTCTAAGTTTGCCTCCAACTCCGCGTTGGACCACTTGTCCGTCTCCGACTCCATATCAGACCACTCCTCGGATGTCTTATCCTCACTGAGAGCGCCCTATTGTGAAGCACCGTCCTTCGCATCCCTCCTGCACTCTCCGTTGGTCATCGGTGGACACTCCATTCCCCCCTCGACCGACGCACCGGTAGAAGCTGCGAAGGGATGCCGCACCAACCCTGCAGCTGGAGACAAGAGAGTCATCTCCGTGGTGACGTCTGCCACTGTTGCAAATGCTACTGCCTCCTGGGCACCTCTCGCCAAATGTGCCGTCCGCTGCCTCGCGTGCAGAGTGGGAGAACAACGACGCCGAGCTGAAGGGAGTACCACAGAAGCCGAGGGGTCAACGGTTGGGATGACTCCAATTGACTCCAGGACATAGCGGAGGGCATCAGATGTGGAGCTAAGGTCGAGAGGTGTGGCATGGTCAGGTGATGACACTGATGGAGGTGAGGATGGCTAGGAGGAAGATAGGGGTGTCTGAAGCGGCACGGTGGCAACGGCCCGCTCAGAGACCACATGGTCTGTGAGCTATTGCACCATGCGCTTCAGAATCTGGAGCTCGGCATAAAACACCGCCATAGCTCCACTAAGGGGTGCAACGGTGTGAGCTGATGTCTCAGAGTCGGATGGTGGAGTAGGGCGGGACCGTTACCAGGGCGGTCGCCACCCAGCAGGGCGCTGGCAACACTGGCGCCAGCCATGGTGTTGGTCGCCGCAAAAGTAGCAAGCAAAGCCGTTGGACGCCTCGGGCATGTACCATGGCTCCAACTGCCACCGTCCTCGTGGCGCCTGCCACACCTGTACTGCCGGTGCCAGCCAAGGCGCCGGCTGCGCCCCTTGCAACGCCGGTCTGCTCATATCAGGAGCCTGGCGTGGGTGAGTGTATAAGACACTCGCCCCTGCTGGCACAAGGCCACAAGGGGAGCCGGGCGATCAAAGCGCAGTGTCTCAGATGTGCTGTGACGCCGTCATGAGGACGGCCACCACCACGCTGGTGGTACGTTGATGTCCAACTGCTACGCGTCTATTGCGCGGCTGTTGTGCGACCTCAAGTCGCCTTCAGTGCTGCTGTTGCTACGACTGCTGTTGCTACTCCGGTCGCCGTCGTAAGCTGACGACTGTGGCCTCAGACCACCTTCACTGCAATTGCTACTACCGTGTCTCATGCAGCCGGTGCTGTTGCTACGGTTATCGTTGTTTGCCGATGGCGAGTTAGTGCACCAATGCATGGGCGCATCCGGTTTTTTTTCTTGTTTTCACTCCCCTTTTTATAAGGTGCCACCTCCTCTGGTGCCCCTTTATCCTGGGAGGGCCCACTCGGGGAAGCCCTTTGTCCTCTCCCCCTCCTTCCTTTTCTTTTTGTTTTGGCTGCCTGGCTCGTCCCTCGTGGTGAGCTCATCGATCGGACGAGCTCGCTGATCGGCGGGCTTACCGATCACCACGAGCTCGCTGCAAGCTCGCCACGAGCTCATTGCAAGCTCGCCGCGAGCTCGCCACGGGAAGCTGCAAGGCAGCTTCTCACCTACTGCAATGGGGGCAGCGGTAGGTACTGCTGCCACCCTGGCTCCCCTTGCTGCGCGTGCTACTACTGCTGCTGCTATGTGCATGTGTAGCTGCGACTACACGTTGCAGTTGCTCGCTACCGCTGCTGCTATTGTTGCTGTTGCCGAGCGGTGCTGCTGCTGCTACAGCTGTTATGGCTGCTCCAAGGCGGTGCTGCGCACTGATGCTGCACGCAACTGCTGCACGCTACTGCTAGGCTGCTGTGTTGTGGCTTGAGGCAAACTGCTGCTGCGATGCCCTACTGCTCCTGCACGGTTGTTGGTGAGAAGCTACGCGGCTGCTGCTACTACTGCGAGGCTGCTGCACAGTAGCTACTGGCATGCTACTGGTGCGGTGCCTTGCTACTGTGCTGCCGCTGCACAGCTGCTCGTGAGCAGCCGCGTGGCTCCTGCTGCTGTTGTGCGATGGCTCAGTTGCGTGGCTGCGATTTCTGTTGCAGCATTGGCTCTAGTGGCTGCGGCCGATGCTGCCTCCCCGGTTGCTATGGCTGCTGCCGCCGCTGGTTGCTACTGTTGCACGCGGCTCAAATGGTCGCTGCCATTGCCGATGTTGCGTGCTGCTGCCGCCGTTGCCTCTGCTGCAACATACTTGTGATGGGTCCTCCCAAGACTTGTAGCTGCTTCTGTGGGTGGCTACAACTGCTGCCACTCACTGCTGCAATGCTGTTGCGTCTCTGCTGCGCACCAGCGCTAGCTGTGGCTTGTCCACTGTGATACCAAGAGAAGCTTCTAGGAACCTTCCTAACCACTTGCCGCGACACTAGGCGTCAGTGCTAGGTCAGCGTGTGACAACGATCACAAGTCAGAGGCAAAAACTCCAAGGGTCTGGGTAGGAACACGCACAGAGTGGCAAGAAGCTCAACTGGGAATATAATTGTAGAGAGAGATGACAACTGACAAGAACACAACATAAGTACCTACTGCGGCTCACGACAAGTGACACACGCGTAGTATCAGTTTGTCCTAAAACTGGCCCAAAACCACTATTTTGGCCATAATCCTGCGCACGGGTATCCAAACGCACCATCGCCTAGCAATGCAAAATCTCGAGCCGGACGCTACAACTGGTCACATCCTCAAGTTCAGCATCAATCGGTGGACAGACGATGCAAAACATGCAAATTGGGCTCGAGAGCCAGTCCACCGAGAAAACTCTAGCATCTGCAGCAAATCTGGAAAGGACCCCGGCAAGCACCCGGGATTTTGTGGTTGCTGTCTGGCCGCTGCTAGTGCACGGAGCCACCACTCATCGGTGCCCAGGCGCCAGCTGCGTCCCCATCATGGATCATGTCGTTGTGCTCTCTAGTAACACTGCACCGTATCACCAGTACTGGATATACAGATAGTCACCGCGTTGCCGCTCGTGACGGTGGAAGCCACACAAACCAACACTCCCCCTGGCTGACACAACCGTCACCACAATGAAAAATGAGGATTACACTCACTGTCCTTTGTAAACACCAACCACAATACAAGATCTCCTCGTGACAATGGTGTAACTCACCAAGAGCCCGGGTCTTGACCGTGCATTACATAATCTACACACCCACGTGCCAAACATCACACAAGAGGTACAAAGCAACAAGGTCTCCTCATGACCCTCGGAACATGCCTCCGGGGTCTGGGTCTCAACCACACCTGCTCGTATGCATGGAACATACATACCGCATGGAGGCAATGGGTCTCCACGTCACACCGGTATAAGTCGCCAGGTGCACGGGTCTCGACCAGCATAACCTCAATCGGAGCATCGTGCCAGATACAAACTAACCATGCTGTCCTCTGAAGGGTGTCAGGCCAAAGCCCACACACCAACACCCCCCCTGGGCTGCAGAGGCTGGCTTCCCCATAGTCACACACCCCTGCAAGACAATAGAAAGGGTCACAATGATGCTGGTCGGATGTGCTCCCACATAGCCTCACCTCAGAGAGCCGTCATCGCTGTCGTCGTTGTTGTCGTCGTTGTCACTGTCATAGTTGTCATTGCTGTCGTCAGCTACTACTGTGTCCACATTGAATGGCCAGTGCCATTGGGGTAGCTGTCCATGAAGGCGCAGCCGTCGATCAAGGAGATTTGTAATTCTTGTGCGAGTGAAGTAATGCTCGCTGAGATAAATAGTCAACTCCAGAGTGAATCCCAGATTTGACTAACACTCCCTGAGCCGTGCCATCTCACAAACTCCAAAACATCAACAGTCATGATGTGGCTGACGAGTTTGGAGGTGTGTTTTGTCACTACTAGGATCAACCACGACAACAAGAAGATTGAACTAGCAGTCTTGTTTTTTCGTCGCACAGCTTTAAGTTGGTGGTCCGATCTCAAGACCATCCCAAGACAGCAGGACATCGGCAGGGCTTGATCAATGAAAAACTCGACAACTTTCACGTCACTGACTGCAGGCGTTCTACCTATCGAGCAGAGAAATCTTACGTGGCATAACTCCCTCACTCCATGACTTCACGCATGCTATACTTGCTTGCTTTGGGCAAATGAACAAGAAGTATGACACACAGTACAGGCTTTAACACCTTCCTTAGTAATCCAGAATGGCGGAGTACACGCGACACTTTTGTGAAATCATCACCGGGAGCGACCTTGTCCCTAAAAACCTCTGTTTCTACCTTAAAAACATGCTCAATTGAGATATTCTGCAAGAAATAAACTTTTTTGGCATCCAGGATGACCTTTCGCAAATGATCACAGCTTTTTATTGTATCGACAGTGCCGANCCACATTGAATGGCCAGTGCCATTGGGGTAGCTGTCCATGAAGGCGCAGCCGTCGATCAAGGAGATTTGTAATTCTTGTGCGAGTGAAGTAATGCTCGCTGAGATAAATAGTCAACTCCAGAGTGAATCCCAGATTTGACTAACACTCCCTGAGCCGTGCCATCTCACAAACTCCAAAACATCAACAGTCATGATGTGGCTGACGAGTTTGGAGGTGTGTTTTGTCACTACTAGGATCAACCACGACAACAAGAAGATTGACCTAGCAGTCTTGTTTTTTCGTCGCACAGCTTTAAGTTGGTGGTCCGATCTCAAGACCATCCCAAGACAGCAGGACATCGGCAGGGCTTGATCAATGAAAAACTCGACAACTTTCACGTCACTGACTGCAGGCGTTCTACCTATCGAGCAGAGAAATCTTACGTGGCATAACTCCCTCACTCCATGACTTCACGCATGCTATACTTGCTTGCTTTGGGCAAATGAACAAGAAGTATGACACACAGTACAGGNTGTTTCTACCTTAAAAACATGCTCAATTGAGATATTCTGCAAGAAATAAACTTTTTTGGCATCCAGGATGACCTTTCGCAAATGATCACAGCTTTTTATTGTATCGACAGTGCCGACTACAGTGCTTGGATGAAAAAATTTAACGGCTCGTAACCCAAAAGCCACAATTTTTATCGTGGCAAAGGGAAGCCACAATCGATGGAAACCTCGTGTTTGATAAAGATTAACACTGTCAATCAACACAATCAACGGCTCAATTGGACTTGCGGGAAGCCCGGACAAATCTCGCGTGATGATCCTACTGCTTTATAAAGTTGACAATTGAGGGTATTTGATTTTGTTCGCAGGTTAAATACACCTTCTTTTTTCTGTATTCGTTGAATGGGACGTGTTGCTCCTTTAAAATCGGACACCGATGAAGCTCATTTTCATATTTGGCGAAGGGCCATGTAAAGCTCGTCATACATTGCCGACGTGGCCATTCGTTGCGCTCGTCTTCTCGATTTCGCATCCCGATTGAGCGAAAATCACACGCGTGATCTGGCATGGTAGTGACAGGTCACGTGTAGGGAGGCCAAGGCCCCAAACCAGAATATACTTTGACTATCCCCGGGGGAGGGAAAGACCGAGCGGCAAAGTCACGAAGTCGTGCGAGGCTGTCTCGAAAAGTTGCGATTGCGCCATTTCAGTGGCGATGGTTGCGAATTGATTTACCGCTTTTTCCTTCATCGCAAAAAAAACTATGCCTATGTGGCACTCGAATCATTGAATTTTATCGATAAGATTGTTTTGTAACTAGTTTTGTTTTGGTTTCGTAACTATTTATTTAAACTACTGCTCGTCCGTCTACCCCATTCCATAATGACGTTGCGTGGCTTGACAATTGGCAGTCTCGGTTCGTGCCTCTTTCCACTGGGTCCGCATCCCTTGCTTGCTGCCATGTGACCGTTAGCAATCTGGTGACCCCGGTCCAGGGGCCTGCTGAGACCTGGATCATCGACTCCAAAGCCACGCATCACATGACGGCCTCTTGTGAGGCCTTTAGTATGCTCAGCCCTGTAAGCGATGTCTCCGGTGTTCGGACGGGCTCCGGACAAGTGTTGTGTGTCCGTGGTGTTGGCGTCGTTCATTTCCGTGGTCTTGTCGGTGACGTCTTTGAGACCTATGTCCTTTTCGTCCTAGGTCTCCAGCTCAGCATCCTGTCCGTCACTGCCCTTGACCGCATGAGCATGGACGTTGTGCACTCGCGTGGTGTTGGCACTGTGTCGTTGCGTCAGTCTGGTCTGGTCGTGCTACACCCCACCGCCTGTGGCAACCTGTGGCATGTACCTCGCCTCTCCTCCTCTCCGTCCGTTTCCTCCCCGTCAGTCGCCACAAGCCATGTGTTTGTCACCAGCACGCTTTCTCCTGAGCACACCCGCCTCTTGCACCGCCGCCTTTACCATGTCCACTATGCCGCCGTAGATAGCATGCTCTACACCCAGCCAGCCAAGGGCCTTGACCCCGAGTCTTTCCTTCTCCTGTGCCCCATCGAGTGCATTGATTGCGCTCAGGGGAAGATGCACCGGTCCACGTACCCTTTGTCTTCCTCTCATGCATCCGTCCCTCTCGACCTCCTCCATTCGGATGGCATGGGCCCTCTCCCCACCGAGTCCGTCGGTGAGCATGGCCGCTATGTCCTCACCCTCACTGATGACTATTCTCGCTACTGCTGGGTCTTCTGCCTTCGACAAAAGAGCGATGTTGCCCGAGCCATCCAGGAATGGCTTGTCCTTGCGGAGCGCGAGTGTGGCCGCTCTCTTTGTTGCTTTCACTCCGATCGTGGTGGTGAGTACTTGGGTGAGACCATCACCTTTCTCCCCTCCCAGGGGATCCACCATGAGACGTTTGCGCCCTACAGGCCCGGCCAGAATGGTGTCTCTGAACGGTGGAACCGTACCATGGCCGACGCCGTCCGTACCATGCGAGGCGAGTCAGGTCTCTCTGATGACTTCTATTTTGAAGCCATGGCTTACATGACCTGGGTCTGGAACCGGATCCCCCACGATCCCCTTCCCCGCCAGTCCACGCCGTACGAGCATTGGTGCGGTCAGCGCGCTGACCTCCGCCCGGCTTGCCTCTAGGGCTGCGTGGCCATTGTGTGGCTGCCCGTCCCGCAGCAGGACGGCAAGCTCGTCCCCTGCGGATGTCCATACACCTTCCTCGGTGTCTCTCGTCAGTCCAAGGCCTAGCGCTCAGGGATCCTTCTCGACACTACATCGTCGAGTCACGCGATGCCCTCTTTTTTGAGGACCTGTTTCCTCGCAATCTCATTCGCTCGGGCTTGTCTGTGTCTATCCCGTCGCATGGGGGAGTGGTGATTCTGTCCTCTGTCTTGCCGCTTTCGGACGACACATACCTCAGTCCCTCTGAGCCTGCAACCCCAATCGTGTCCACTGGACCCTCCGAGCCGTCAGCCTCAGTCACGACCACTGGCCCCTCCGGACCAGCAGCCCCAGTCGCGTCCACAGGTCCCTCCGGGCCGGTTTCTCCAGTTGCGACCACTTGCCCCTCTGGATCTGCGAACCCACTCGCGTTTTCTGGTCACTCCGGGCCGGAAGCCCTAGTCGCGACCGCTGGTCCCTCCGTACCAGCAGCCCCAGTTGCGTCCACTGGCCCCTCCGGGCGAGCAGCTCCACTCGCGTCCATTGGCCCCTCCGAGCGGACAGCCCCAGTCGCGTCCACTGGCCCCTCCGAGCCGGCAGCCCCAGTTGTAGCCGCTGGCCCCTCCGAGCCGGCAGCCCTAGTCGCGTCCACTGGCCACTCCGGGCTGGCAACCCCAGTCCCGTCCACTGGCCCCTCTGGGCGAGCAGCCCCAGTCGCGTCCACTGGCCCCTCTGGGCCAGCAGCATCGTCCGTCTCTGTTGGCCCGTCAGACTCAGTGCCATCGCCTGCCCTATCACGCTACACACGTGGCCCAGGCGGCAGCCTCTGACCCAGGCCGTCGGTGAGTGCGCAAACTGTCGTATCGCGCTCCGTGGCGCCTCGACCTCCCGTGGCTCCACGTGTCCCCTCCACTCCCACGGTCTTGAGTGGGGATCCTGCCACCTTGGCCATCATTGCAGACCTTCACTTGGACTCACACTAGGCTTCGCCATGCTTCATCATGAGCATCGGCACATAGTTGTGGCTGCTCTCGCGTGCATCCCACCTGGGGCTCAAGATGCACACGCTCTCTCTGTCCGCTCCAGAGCACGCCCGGAGGACCCAGCCACTCCGCGCGAGGCGCGAGCCTACCTGAGGACGCACATTGGGACGCGGCTTGCGTCGATGAGCTCGCCGCACTCCGACAGCATCATATGTACGACCTCGTCGACCTTCCTCCAGGTCGAAAGGACATCGGCGCCAAGTGGATCTTTTGGCGCAAGTGGAAGCCCGACGGCTTCTTGGACAAGTACAAGGCCCACCTTACAGCAAAGGGGTTTCCCATGATTCTTGGGGTTAATTATGACCAGATCTTTGCCCCAGTTGGCCGGTTCTCCACTAGTCAGGCGCTCTTCAGCCTGTCCGCCCGGCATGGGTGGGAGCTGCATCAGATGGATGTGAGCAACCCGTTTCTCCATGGCTCACTGGAGGGTGAGGAGCTCTAGATGGTTCAGCACCCAGGCTTCGACGATGGCACTCAGAGATTCTGGCGGCAACGCAAGGCCCTTTATGGCCTGAAGCAGTCGCCTCGTTGCTGGAACCAGGAGATCAGCAGCACGCTCCTTTGCGGCGGGCTCCAGCGCAGCATCGCTGACCCCGCACTGTTTGTCAACCCTCGAGGCCAGACCTTCGCTGTTGTTCTGGTTTACATCGACAATCTCCTCATTGCGTCGCCAGACATGGCTGCCATCTAGCGTGTCAAGGACTTGCTGCACGCCGCCTACCTGATGAAGGATCTCAAATGTGCCAGAGTCTTCCCAGGCATGGACCTCAAGCATGATCGCTCCCAAGAGGTCCTGCACATCCACCAGGCCGCCTACATGCAGACTCTGTACACCTGCTTTGCGGAGGACATGCCACTCATGCCGAGCGCATCTTCACCCATGTCACTTGATGGCCACGTGAAGCTAAAGAGTCCTGACCCATCTGTTGTGGGAGGCCAGTCGATGTGACCACGTACCTACAAGTCATCGGGTCACTGATGTTCCTGGCGACGACAAGGCATCCAGAGATCGCTTTCGCCGTCAACCTCCTGGCCCAGTTTTCTCAGGAGCTGCGTCACCTCCTGTACAAGGCCGCAATCCAAGTACTATGCTACATTGTCTCGACTCCTTAGCGAGGTCTCATGTTCTGCCGCCAGCCGCATGTTGTCACAATGGACTACACCGATAGTTACAAGGCCGGCAGTCCAGACGGTAAGAGTTGCACAGACTGGATCTTTCTGATTGGCGGCACAGTTGTGTCCTGGCGCAGTGGCAAGAAGGGGTGCTTTGCACGCAGCACTGTAGAGGTAGAGTATGTTGCGCTTGGCTGAGGCGCGTGTGAGGTTGTGTGGTTGCGTCGCCTGTTGTCCGAGTTTTGTTAGTCTATCGCATCCATCACATTGCATTGTGACAATGAGAGTGCCATGGCCATCGCCGACAATGATGGCGTGCATCACACACGCATATAGCACATGAACATTGAGCATCACTATGTGCATTCATTACTGCATGACGGCAGCATCAGCATCCTGTGGGTTGAGACAGCACGGCAGTTGGCTGACTTCTTGACCAAGGCACTGAAGCGCGACTCATTCAAGAAGGCTGTGCGTTCGGTGAGCGTGCATCCATGAGTGGCTCTCTTTGTCCTTGCCTGCGTTTCTGCGTGTCCTGGGGGAGTCTCGTTGTTGACTTTGTCTCTGCTTGTACATGTGCACTATGCGTGTGAGCCATCGGGGAGTGTTGGTTTTTTTGTATCTCTCATTGTACTCTACTATGTCCTCTTGGCTTGTGTACATCAGCACGCAGATGACTAACGGCGAGACTTGACGCTGCTTGAGTATCGCTCGATGGAGCCGACGCGAGTTGAGGCCCACTCACTGTTCGCTGGAGCCTCCTCCCTCCGTCAATGCGCTTAGCTCCATTGGCAGGCCTCCTCGGCGGTCGGGCCGCCGGCGGTCACTGTCACTACAGATGCTGTATGCATGCACCCGGCACTGTCTCTGGTTGTGGTGTTGCGTCTGCAGAATCATGCTGTGCCTAGGATCCATGTCTCCTACTGTGTGGCGCTGTTTGGCATCACTGACTGTCGTAGGCACTACCTGGATTTGGGCAGTCATAACTCTTTGCTGCTATTTTTCTAGCTGATTCTGACTGCACGACTGCGTTTGAAGCGTCGGCATTATGGTATGGTCCAGTTTTCGGGCAAAACAGACGACGCCCGGATTTTGGGCTGTGGGGCGTCTGGCAGGGCTCATCGAGAAAACCTTGCTTGCCAGAAAATAGGTCTAGGACTATTTTCTGATTGGTTGGTTAGCTGAGTGACAAGTTCTACACTAGTGGGGAGGAGCTAGAACTTGGAGGGGTCTCCCATTGTTGCTCATTCTTCATTCCTAATCACTTACTTTCAGTTTTCAGCTGCTTTTTGGTGCCAACACTGGCGCGCGCGTTTCTCATTAACAAACCCAGAGTTTCGAGACTTAGACACTAAAGCAGCAGACTGAGGGGGCAGTAGACTTAAGCAACGATCGTGGAAGCCCGCACGCTGCATCAACAACGCAGCTGCCCCAACTTGCTGCCTAGCATTTCAAGCTTGGTATCAGAGCAAAAGCCTAGTAGGAGCAGCAGAAGACTAGCGTACAGATGCCAGACAATGCCGGCGGACCCCCATACACGCCAGTGTAGGGGAAATACTGCCGAATATTTTTCCGGCAGCATTGACCCGCCTGGTGGCGGTGTCAGAAGTTTTCCCACGGCCACTGGGCCAGGGGAAATACTGCCAAATCTTTTTTGGCAGCACTGACCCCCACGCGTGACGCGAGGAGGTGAGCGGGACGCCGCGTCCGACACCTGCGAGTGACGACGCACGCTGCAACGTCACCCAGGTGCAGTGACTCGTATGAGCAAGCAACAGTAGTAGTCTGCAGCAGCGGCAACCGTAGGCAACGGCAGCAAGCAGTGGCAGCATTAGCCAGCATCAGCTGCGTGCAGCAGCAGTAGCAAGCAGAAGAAGGAGCGTGCTGCAGCCAGCAGCAGCAGTAGCCCGCAGTAGCAGCAGCCCAGAGCAGCAGCCCGCAGCATTAGTGAGTAGCAATGGCAGCGAGCAGCAGCTGTAGCAGCGAGGAGCAGGCTACATCAGCAAGCCGTAGCAACAGCGAGCTATAGCAGCAGCAGCAGCGAGCAGCTGTGAGCAGTAGCCAGTAGTGGCTGTTGCTGCTCACATCCCGCAGCTCGTCGCGAGCGACGGGCTGCGAGCAGTGAGCCTGCTGCTCACAGCAAATTGCATTTTCGCTGCCTGCTGTCCATAGTGAGCAATGGAGCCCATTGTTACAGACGACAGAAAAAAAAAACAACAGGAAAAAAATCCCCCGCCCCACGAGCATCTCCGCCGCGGCTGTAATAGCTGCCATAGCTGTTGGAGCAGCCATAGCAGCCGCAACAGCCCGCAACAGCAGCAACAGTAGTTACTGCTACAATTGCAACCGCAGCAGCAATAGCAGCAGTAGTAGCAGCAGCTACAACAGCAGAAGCAACAGTAGCAGAAGCAACAGCACCAACAGCACCAATAGCAACAGCTGCAGCAATAGCAACAGCAGGAGCAGCTATAGCAGTAGCAGCAACTGTAGTAGCAGCAGCAACTATTGTTGCAACAACAGCGGCCCCAACAACCGCCGCTGCTGATGTCAGCATCCCTCTACTGACATCACTGCTGATGTCATCAACACAAAAAAAAGGAGAAGGGGGAAGAAAACCGAAGGGTGGGCAAGGAGCCAGTAGTAGCCCTGCACATAACGCGGTGGCAGCTGCTGACGTTGGACGCCCAAAGCTGACATCAGTGCTGACAGTCCAAGAGGAGAGGGGTCCTCCTCTGTTGGGGGGACCTCCAGGCCCCCTTTCTTGTAGTGGCTGCCGCAGTAGTAGCAACAGTAACATTAGCAGGAGTAGCGTCAGCAATAGAAGCAGCAACACCAGCAGCAACAACAACAGCAACAACAATGGCTACAGCAACAACAGCAACAACAACAGCAACCGGAGCAACAACAGCAGCAATAGCAGTGATAGCAGTAGCAGCAATAGCAACAGCAGCCCCCTGGCGTTGTTGGCGGCAACCCTGACCCCCTGGCTACTCTTCAGCAACAGCTTGCCGCCTTGACGCAACTGCTTGCAGCGTTGCAGCCATTGGCCTCCCAGACGGCCACCAGTGCACCGCCGCCATTCGTCCCTCCAGGGCGCGCCAGCCCAGCTGTGTCTACTGTCACGCACTACCTGGCGCAGCAGCAGACTCAGCGCCAATGGCAGACCGTGACCTCCTTCCTTGGCCCCACTCTGGGCGCTGGTCGCAGGCAGATGAAATTTGAGACGCCGCCGCCACCACTTTAGGCTGACGAGCAGTTTTGGAGCTGGGAGCTCAGCTTCCGGATCACGGCGCAGGGTGAGGGCCTGTGGGCATACTACACCCTCCCGTATGATCCCACCCTGGCCTACCCATTGCATGACGCTGGTCGTGCCGTACGTGCTCTAGTCCCTGTCGCCCCTCCGGCTTCCCGCCTCGCCCTAGAGCCTTTCCTCGGCGACTTTACCGCTGGTGCCACCTCGGACCCTACAGCCGCGTGGCACGTCCTCACTCGTCCCCATCGCTTGTCCAGCTTGACTGAGACCAGCCGCCTGCTGCGGGTGTTCAACTCCCTACACATGGGGAAGACCGAGACATTTACCTCCTACAAGCAGTGGGCGGAGGACATTCTTCATCACCTCGGCACCTCCACCCCACCCTCTCTAGCCAGGCTCCTCACCATCAACCGCGGTGCCACCGACGCGTACGCGAACGTCTTTGTGCACTACTCTCACGACGTCCTCTCCACCATGGCGGCCCAGGGCACCCTCATGCCCTGGGCATACGAGCTTTTACTCCGGATTGAGGAAGCTCGTCTATAGTCCCGACTCCAGCACACGGAGGTTCTTGCCTCCCCTGCCATTGCCTCCGTGGCTGTTGCCTCCCCCGCCACAGCTACCTCATTGTCGTCGAGGAAGAAGAAGCATCGGAACAAGAAAGGCAAAGGTCAAAAGCAGCAACAGCAGCAGCAGCCGTCGAGAGGGTTCAGTAGTGGCAGCTTCGTCTGCCTCAACTATGGCTTGACCGGGCACGGGTGGTACACGTGCCCTCTACCAACGGACAAGGCGCACATCATCGACACCATGTGTCACCAACGGGAGTGTTGTCTCGCCTCTGCCACCGTAGCTGTCATCGGCTCTAACGCCTTGGCCTCGTCCAGCAGCTCCACCACTCTGGTTGCTTTGCCAATCTAGCCGACACCAGCGCCGCAGCCGCACCATCCGCAGCCGTCGGTGTCTCCGTTTCCTTCGCCGGAACAGTCCTCCTCCTACACGGGCTCTAGTGCCTTCACTCCATACTCAGTCTACACCCCCGGGCCGTCCTCCAGTGAGCAACAACTAGAGCAGTTCATCGCGCTCCGGCTTGGCCTGCCTCGCCCTCCTCCCCAGGGAAGTGCGAGTTGCATCACCTCCTTCTTTTCTGCCCAGCCCTGCATGACTGAGACTGAGTTGCGGTCGTGTCCCATTTCCTCATCTGTCTTGTTGTCTCCCATGGTCTCCTCTACCCCTTTCCATGACGACGTTGCGTGGCTTGACGATTGGTAGTCTTGGTTTGCGCCTCCTTCCACCGCGTCCGCGTCCTTTGCTTGTTGCCATGTGACTGTTAGCAATCTGGCGACCCCGGTCCAGGACCTTGCTGAGACCAAGATCATCGACTTCGGAGCCAGGCATCACATGATGGCCTCTCGTGATCCTTTAGTATGCTTGGCCCTGTAGCCGATGTCTCCAGTGTCCGGACGGGCTCCAGATAGGTGTTTCCTGTCCGTGGTGTTGGCGTCGTTCGTTTCTGTGGTGTGCTGGTGACGTCTTTGTGACCTATGTCCTTTTTGTCCCACGTCTCAAGCTCAGCCTCTTGTCCGTCACTGCCCTTGATCGCATGAGCATGGACGTTGTGCACTCGCGTGGTGTTGGCACTGTCTCATTGCGTTCATCTGGTCTGGTCGTAGTGCACGCCACGGCTCGTGGCAACCTGTGGCATGTACCTCGCCTCTCCTCCTCTCCAACCGTCTCCTCCCGGTCGGCCGCCACAGGCCATGTGTTTCTCACCAGGACGCTCTCTCCTGAGCACACCCGTCTCTTGTACCACCGCCTTGCCTTGTCCACTTTACCGCCAAAGACAGCATACTCCGCACCCAGCCAGCCAAGGTCCTTGACCCCAAGAATTTCCCTTTACTGTGTCCCACCGAGTGCATTGATTACGCTCAGGGGAAGATGCACCGGTCCATGTACCCTTTGTCTTCCTCCCGTGCATCCGTCCCTGTCGACCTCGTCCATTTGGATGTCATGGGCCCTCTCCCCACTGAGTCTGTCCGCAAGCATGGCCGCTATGTCCTCACCCTCACTAACGACTATTCTCCCTACCACTGGGTCTTCCGCCCTCGGCAGAAGACCCAGAAGAGCGATCTTGCCCGAGCCATCCAAGACTGGCTTGTCCTTGCAGAGCGCGAGTGTGGCCGCTCTCTTCATTGCTTTTGCCCCTATCGCGGTGGTGAGTACTTGGGTGAGACCACAACCTTTCTCGCCTCCCGCAGGATCCACCATGAGACGTTTGCGTCCTACACGCCCGCCCAAAACGGTATCTCCGAACGGTGGAACCGTACCATGGCCCATGTTGCCTTCGACTTGGCGACTTTGGGGCAAAAGTCGAAGTCGCCAAGTCGACCTAAGTCGACTTGGAGTCGACTTCGACTTTAACCATTTACAGTCATCGGGTCACAAGCCGTGGCTGAATGGGTGGGCATTTTGGAACGGGAGAAAAAAGGTGAGATTTCAGGTCAACGACCGTGTTCGGATCCAACGATTATTGAGTGACAGGTCCACCCTCCAAAGCGGCCGCCGACAGAAAATGGATCCGATGCATTCATGCATGAATGTGGCATCATCCACCATCAATTTCTGACAGCAGGGCAAGGAGATCAGTCCCTCATTGGACAATGCAACATGCACTCTTGAATGACGAATGAAATGTAGCCAAACAGGTGGTCATTTGACCACCTTGGATTGATGTAGGCAGATCGTTTGCATGATATCTGCAGGCATGGGTGGTTCAGTGTACCCAGACCATGCCACCTGTCAATGGCACAGTCGGCTCCGACTGGAAGACAGAACTGTCCCATCCCAACGGACATCGAAGTCCTCCCATAACACAGAACGCGAACCCTAGACTGCCATTTTGCAGGCGAGGCAAGCCGTCATTGCCTCGCCCAACGCCATGGCGAGAAGCCAGTCCGCATCTGCAGTTGCTGCTGTTCGTGGTGCTGCACCCAACAGCACCGTCACCACTGTCCAGCCACTCCAAGGAGAGCTCCTGACAAAAGCTCTATCCAAGTACTACAAGCCACACCCAACTGCAAGCGACTACCCAGGTTTTTGGTGTGGTGCTTGCGGCAACAACTATGCTGGAGGAAGCGATCGCATGAGGGGCCATTATGGTGCTGCTGTGGGCAACGTTGCCAAGTGCAAGACACCGCCTCCAGGCGCGCGTGCTTTGCTCGGCCTGCCTGCTCTGCCATCACCAAGTGAGGGCTTCAGTGGTGCAGACTCCACCCTCTTCAATGGACAGGGCGAGTCATGGGGTACCAAGGACCGACCTGTTAACTGGGCTCAGCTCACTGCTGAGCGCCAGCGCAAGCAAGCAAGGGAAGCTGCTGGAATCTTTGGCAGTGACGATGAAGATGATGGCGGTGACTGCACTGCCACGGGTGGTCCCAGCAACCCAGCCATGTCCCTCTTACGCAGCGGTCCAGCCGTATCCTTGCAGTCCCTCAATTGCAGCCGGCAAACAAGCATGCGTGACCACCTCGACAACCGAGCAAACAAAGAGTGCCAGAAGGCAGTGGTGAAGGTGATGGCAACCGCAGGCGTTCCCATTTCCTTCTGCCGCCAGCGAGCCATGCTCGAGGTCATCGAATGCGCCCGCCGCACCACGTCCAGCTTCACGCTTCCATCCCGCGACACGGTGGTTGATACCCTTCTGCCTGAGCTGGACAAGGAGCATGCCGACATGGAGCAGCCCCTGCGTGCAGGTTGGGAGATCTACGGTGTAACGCTTGGGGTGGATGAGTGGTCTGACATACAGATCAGGCCCATCTACTCTGCCATGGCTACAAATGCTGAGGGTACAGCACATCTTTTTTCCCGTGATGCCACAGGAGTCGTGCGTGATGCCAATCATGTTGCGTCGGTCATTGACTTGGCCATCAATGAGGTTGGAGCAGAGAAGGTGATCATGGTGATCACCGNGAAGGAGGAGGGGGGGGGGAAGGTGCTGCTTCCATCATGTGCCACCCGCTTTGGATCTGTGCATCGTATGCTTAAGCGTCTCATTGTCATGCAGCCCACCCTCGAGAAGATGGTGAACAGTCCCAAGTGGCAGCAGATTGGAGGTGCTGGCCGTGATGTTGGGTTTCGCGGCAGGAAGAAGGCAGTCCGACATCTTGTCCGCCAGCGTGTATTCTGGCTGCAGGTCAAGGCGCTCGCCAAACTCATGACGCCGATCCTTGTCGCTCTGCGTAAGGCTGATGCTGCAGGTGGGACCTCTGGCATCATATATGAAGCTCTTCTGGATGCAACAGAGCAACTGCGCAGTCTTGGTGTGGCACGTGGCCGCCGTCGTGCTGCTGTGAACCCCACGTGGGTAAAGTTTGCCATGGAAAGGCTTGCAGAAAGGTGGACTAACCAAATGAACTGTCCAGTCTTTGTTGCTGCACGCCGCATTCATCCGCAGCACTTTGGCCATAACTTTGATGCTGATGAGAAGACAGTGGAGGCTTGGAATCAGGTGGTGGCTGCACTTGTGCCCGAGAGTGAGCAGGTGGCATTGGAGGAGCAGTTGGACGCTTTCACCAACGGCCGGCTGATGGTGGAGGTGGACCCGGATCGTCTGAAGGATGTAGAGAGGGCAAAGGGTGCAGTGGCCAAGGTTGTGGCCGGAGAAGTTGCTGCATTCCTCTGGCACGCCCGCCACATGACCCGGATGAGTGCCTTGCGGAATCTGGCAATGAAGCTATTGGCGCAGCCATGCACTTCGTCGGAGAACGAACGGGTGTTTTCCAAACAAGAGCTGATCCAGACAGCTCGCAGGAACAGGCTTAAGACGTCAACGTTGGAGATGCTGGTGAGNTTGCAACACCATCCACTGGTCGCTCCACAGGTACTGGACGTTCAGGTTCAGCTGCAACAAGTCGCCTGCCAAAGAGTGCTGGGCAAGCTTCTGGGGTGACAACTGCATCTGCTGAGAAGTCACCTACTCGTCCCAAGAGGACTTGTGCTCGTCGTGGATAGTTAGTGCAGTTGAATTGTAGTTTTCTATGTGTGATGGGCTTTTGACACTTTGTTCAATGGAAACATGTTTGCAACTTTGCATGTCTTTCTTTCATTGCAGTTCTAATGTTCCATTAGAATGTTTGATCCTTCACAGAATGTTGGTCCAAGTAACCATGCACCATTGTGTCACATACTTGAGATGAGCTTCAGACTTCAAAGAATTGGCATTGAATATGAGCAGATGACCCATGTATAGCTGAGTAATGTGCTTCAGCACTGAGTGTAAAGAACCAGGGAATTATACTAAGAACTAGGGCATATGGTTGACCTGTGATAAGAAGTAAGGCAATTCACAGGTTAAACTTGTGGTAACATGAAGTCACTGTTTGAAAACATGGATCCCACTTGCACATTTGTTCTTTCTAGCATGTTGTGTATGAACCGACTTCCGACTTGGGCTGTAAAGCACCGACTTTTGACTTTCGACTTTCGACTTGGGTGCCGACTTCGACTTAAGGAAGGCAACATGGACCATGGCCGACACAGTCCGTACCATGCGGGTCGAGTCAGGTCTCTCCGATGCCTTTTATTTTGAAGCCATGGCCTCCATGACGTGTGTCTGGAACCGGATCCCCCACGGTCCCCTTCCCCGCCAGTCCACGCCGTACTAGCATTGGTGCGGTCAGCGCGCTGACCTCCGCCCGGCTCGCGTCTGGTGTTGCGTGGCCATTGTGTGGCTGCCCTCCTTGCAGCAGGGTGGCAAGCTCGCCCCTGCGGACGTCCCTGCACCTTCTTCGATGTCTCTCATCAGTTCAAGGCCTGGCACTTCTGGGATCCTTCCCAACACTACATCGTTGAGTCCCGCAATGCCCTCTTCTTTGAGTACCTATTTCCTTGCGATCTCATTCGCTTCGGCTCGTCCGTGTCTATCCCGTCGCGTGGGGGAGTGGTAAGTCCATCCTCCTTCCTCCCGCTTCCGGGTGACACATCCCACAGTCCCTCTGAGCCGGCAACCCCAGTCGCATCCACTGGACCCTCCGAGCCAGCAGCCCCAGTCACGACCACTGGCCCCTCTGGACCAACAGCCCCAGTCGTGTCCGCTAGTCCCTCCGGGCCAGCAGCCCCACTCGCCCCTCCGGACCAGCGGCCCCAGTTGCGTCTGCTGGTCCCTCCGGGCCGGCAGCCCCAGTTGCGACCACTGGCCCCTCCGTACCAGCAGCCCCAGTCGCATCCACTGGCCCCTCCGGGCCAGCAGCCCCACTCGCCCCTCCGGACCAGCGGCCCCAGTTGCGTCTGCTGGTCCCTCCGGGCCGGCAGCCCCAGTTGCGACCACTGGCCCCTCCGTACCAGCAGCCCCAGTCGCATCCATTGGCCCCTCCAAGCCAACTGCCCCAGTCGCGTCCACTGGCCCCTCCGGGCCAGCAGCTCCAATCACGTCCACTCGCCCCTCCGAGCCGGAAGCCCCACTCGCGTCCACAGGCCCCTCCGGGCCGGCAGCCCCAGTCGCGTCCACTGGCCCCTCCGAGCCGAAAGCTCCAGTCGCGTTCACTCGCCCCTCCGGGCCGGTAGTTCATGTCGCGTCCACTGGCCCCTCCGGGCTAGCAGCCCTAGTCGCATCCACTGGCCCCTCCGGGCGAGCAACCGTGTCCGTCTCTGTTGGCCGGTTAGAGTCAGTGCCATCGCCTGTCCTGCCACGCTACACACGTGGCCCAGGTGGCAGCCTCCGACCCAGGTCGTCGCTGAGCGCGCAGACCGTCGTACCGCGCTCCGTGGTGCCTCGACACCCCGTGGCTCCACATTTCTCTTCCACTCCCACGATCATGAGTGGGGATCCTAGCGCCAAGGCTCTCAGCTTGACCACCTCGGCCATCATTGCACACCTTCACACGGGCTCCGCATTGGACTGCGCCATGCTTCATCACGAGCATCGGCACACAGTCGTGGGTGCACTCACGCGCATCCCATATGGGGCTCGAGATGCACACGCTCTCTCAGTCCGCTCCACAGTTCACCCAGAGGACCGAGCCACCCTGCGCGAGGCGTGTGCCTCTCCTAAGGCCGCACATTGGGACGTTGCTTGTGCCGATGAGCTCGCCGCCATCTGACACCACCACGTGTACGACCTCGTCGACCTTCCTCCAGGTCGAAAGGCCATCGGCGCCAAGTGGGTCTTTTGAAGCAAGTGGAAGCTCGACAGGTCCTTGGACAAGTACATGGCCTGCCTTACAGCCAAGGGGTTTGCCCAGATTCCTAGAGTCGATTACGACTAGATCTTTGCCCTAGTTGGCTGGTTCTCCACCAGTCGGGTGCTCTTCAGCGTGGTCGCCAAGCATGGGTGGGAGCTGCATCAGAGGGATGTGAGCAACGCATTTCTCCATGGCTCAGTAGAGGGCGAGGAGCTGTACATGGTGCAACCCCCAGGCTTCGACGATGGCACTGGGAGAGTGTGGCGGCTGCGTAAGGCCCTCTATGGCCTGAAGCAGTCGCCTCGGTGTTGGAAACAGGAGATCAGCAGCAAGCTCCTTCGCAGTGGGCTCCAACGCGGCACCGCTGACCCCGCAGTGTTTGCCAGTCCACGAGGCCAGACCTTCGCTGCTGTTCTGGTTTACGTCGACGATCTCCTCATTGTGTCGCCAGACACGGCTGACATCCACTATGTCAAGGACTTGCTACACAATGCCTACCAAATGAAGGATCTCGGATGTGCCAAAGTCTTCCTTGGCATGGAGTTCGAGCATGATCGCTCCTAGGGCGTCCTGCACATCCACGAGGCCACCTATGTGCGGACTCTGTCCACCCGCTTTACGGAGGACATGCCACTTGTGCCGAGCGCATCTTCACCCATGTCACCTGATGGCCATGTGAAGCTAAAGAGTCCTGACCTAGCTGTTGTGGGGGAGCCAGTCGATGTGACCACGTACCTTTGAGTCATCGGGTCACTGATGTTCCTCGCGACGACGACTCATCTAGACATCGCGTTCGTCGTCAACCTCCTGGCCCTGTTTTCTCAGGAGCCGCGTCACCTCCACTACGAGGCCGCGATCCGAGTACTGCGCTGTGTCGTCTTGACTCCTCGGCAAGGTCTCATGTTTCGCCGCCAGCCATCCGTTGTCACGGTGGGCTACACCGACAGTGACCGGGCCGGCAGTCCGGACAGGAAGTGTGAGAGTGGATGCTCTCTGGAGATTAATCCTTGGTGTGTGGAGATCACAATCACAGTGGAAATATTAGACTTGGAGAAGTCTGGAAACCAGAGCTAGAAATACAGGTTAATGAGATTGAACTGAGTACAGGGTACGCATACTATCTGGCTGGCTAGTCCTGGCCCTTGCCTCCTCCTCTCCTAGCTTGCTACAACAAGCTACTTCCTCCTGAAAATGTTGCCCTACTTGCACCTTTACTCGGTGTCCTACTTGCACCTAACTCTTTGTGCGAGAAGCACCTGGCCATCGATCGTCTGGATCGATGGGCCATCTTGTCTCGCGGCGAGCCGCCACGTTAGCTTGATGCCTCTCGGCAGTGGGTGCGGTCGACGTGTTTTGCACGCCACCAGGAGTGCTGCGACCGTCGCGCGGTCGCAGCCACCGTTTTTGCTGCCTTCGTTGATCGCGTCCGGTGCCAGGGGCTCGCCATCAAAAGATCCCCTCTGCGGGTAGCGGAACCAATACGCTACTTGTCGAGAGGGTGAAATCCACCCTCGCGTGGCGCGTTTGCAACGCCACACGAAGGGCGAGCGAAACGCCACCCTTGGCGACGGCGTGCTCCTCACGTCTTCGCTTGCTCGCTTGCTCCTCCTCGGTCCTATTAGCCACGAGTCGTAGGAGTCAAACAGAACCTCTCAACGAATATCCGCCTGGGATATCCGGAAAGTGGAAAATACCCACAATGCCCCCCAAACCCAGGTGAGACCCCGAGTATTCCAGAAAAATAGGGATACATCATTACATTCACCCCCCCATTGGAAGCGCGACGTCCGGGCGCGCCTCAGGTACTCTTGGAGAATAGTGTTGGTACCCCAAACATGGAAGTTGGCCTCGGGTTCCCAAGAGTTGTGCTCCGCCGGGTACCCCTTCCGCTGGACCAGAAATTCACGCCGACGTCCCTTTTGGCTGCCCGCCAGAATCTCCTGTACCTCAAACTCTTCGGCCCCTTCAACCTGAACTGTAGGAGGTGGAGCTATTCCGCGACCCCAGAAGAAGGTGTTTGGGTTGTGATAGGCACAAAGCAGGGAGATGTGGAACACCAGATGGATGGTGTAGTGAGCTGGCAGCTCCAGCTTATATGAAACGGCCGACCGCTTCTCCAAAATGCGGAACGGACCTACCCATCTTGGTTTCAGCTTGGGACTCCCAACTCCCATCAGCTACAGGTTAGCAGAGTTCAGCATCACCTAATCTCCCACTTGCATCTCCTCCGCACAGCGATGCTTATCTCCCTACTGCTTCTGTTGCTTCTGTGCCTTCAACAGCCGTTGCCATACCACGTCCCAAGTGGTGGCAAACCCTTCAGCAATTTGCTGCACAGCCGGAAGAGATGTTACCGTAGCCAGGGCGGCTGGGCTCAGTGGCTGGTGGCCATAGACCACCTAAAACGGTGAATTTCCTGTTGATGCTGACACCACTGAGTTGTAGGCAAACTCTGCCACTCCAAGCTTCTCCTCCCAAATCTCTCCATCAGGTGGGATCATGCTCCACAACAGTTGCTCCAAAGTCTGGTTCGTGCACTCTGTTTGCCCATCGCTCTGTGGGTGGTATGCCGTGGTCAGCTGCACGGGCGTGTCCAGCTTCTCCATGAGACTTTTCCAGGATCGCGAAGTGAAGCGTGGATCGCGATCTGAGACCACCGATTACGGCACTCCATGTAGCTTGATGACATAACTGAGGAGGAGTTGAGTTGTCCCGGCAGCTGTGATGCTCTCAGGACATGCGATGAAGTGTGCCATCTTGGAGAACCGATCCACCACCACCAACACTGTGTTGTTGCCCTGCTGCATCACAGGCAATCCACCGATGAAGTCTAGCAAGATGTCTGTCCATGGCCTTTCTGGTACAGGCAACGGTTGTAGCTCCCCAGGTGGCTTGGTCCTCCACGCCTTGATGCGTTGGCACACATCACAGCTGCTCACAAACCTCTTGCAATCAGTTGCCATTGATGACCACCAATATTGGCGTACCAAGGCTTTGAGCGATTTTTCAAAGCCGAAGTGACATGGGTAATGGGTGTAATGCGCCTCCTCCAGCAACAAATGCTTCAATGGCGCATTGTCCAGCACGACAATCCTCTGCTCTTGCCCCCTTTGCCAATACGTTCCATCCACGTGGCGTCTTTTGGCGCACCACCAGTGAACTCATCGTCCACGCCATAGTCATGCTTAAACATGCTATGCATGACTAGAGATCCCATGAGCACTGAGATGGCGTTGAGGCTCAAGTCGTGCCTCCGCGATAGAGGATCTTTCGGGCTCAACTTTCGAGGCTTGTACTGGATCTTATAGTCAATACTCCCTTGCAAGAACTCCATCTAATGAGTCTGTCGGTGACTGAGGTTCGGTTGCGTCTTCATGCACTTAGGGGCGTAGTGATCCGTGAAGACCATGTAGCATCGTGACTCGAGGTAGCACCTCCAGTGCTTGAACGCATGGATCACCGCCAACATCTCCTTCTCATGGATTGCATAGTTTAGCTCTTCTCCTCGGAGTTTGCGAGACGTGTAAGCAAATCGGCTGCAGCCCCTTTTCGTGATCCTGCATCAGCACCGCCCCAATGGCACAGTCGCTTGCGTCCATCGCCATGACGTACTCCTCGGATGCACCAGACCGGAGCGTCACACATTGCAGTCTTGAGCTCCTCGAAGCTCTTATGCTCCCGATAGCCCCATTCCCACTGGTGATCCTTCCTCTGCAGCTGAGTCAGCGACGCACCCTTTTCTGCGTACCACCGGATGAATTTCCGGTAGTAGTTAACAAACCCCAGGAAGACCTGGATATCACGCACACACTTTGGTGCCGGCCACTGCTTCATTGCTTCCACCTTCTTTGGGTCCATGCGAAGACCCTTGCCGCTCACGATGTGCCCAAGGAACTCCACCTCCCTTTTTTTGAACTCGCACTTGGAGAGCTTCGCAAACAACTTCTCTTTCCGAAGAATATCCAGCACCTGTCGAAGATGCTTCTCATGCTCTTCTAGAGTCCGGAAGTAGATGAGGATGTCGTTGAGGAACGCCACCACGAACTGGTCCAAGTGAGGGTGGAAGATCGTGTTCATGAGGCTCATGAACGTTGCAGGAGCGTTGGTCAATCCAAACGGCATCGCGAGGTACTCGACATGGCCGTACCGCGTCCAAAACGCCGTCTTCTCCACATCCTGCTCTGCAATCCGGATCTGATGGTACCGTGAGCACAAGTCAATCTTGCTGAAGTATTGCGCTCCCCTCAGCTGGTCAAACAGCTCCTCGACCCTTGGCAACGGGCACCGGTTCTTGATCGTTATGTTGTTCAGTGCGCGATAGTCCACGCAGCTCCCCCGTCTTTTTCTTCACAAAGAGGACTGGTGTAGCATAGGGTGACACCGATGGTCTGATGAACCCCTGCTCCGTCAGCTCCTCCAACTACTTCTTCAGCTCACCCAGCTCATTATTGCTCATGTGATAAGCAGCCCGCACCGTTGGAGTTGCTCCCGGAACCAGATCAATCTTATCGTCGATGTCCCGCTTCGGTGGTAAGCCCTTTGGCAGCAGGTCATTGTAGGTGTCCAACACTCCTTTGATGCCTTCTGATAGCTCTGCTGCAGGTGCTTTATGCTGCTCACGCTCTTTTTGCTTTGTATCCGCTGCCAGCACTTCCACCTCTTTAGCTTCTAACTTTTGCCGCACCCACACAAGGTAAACTTGACCCCCCTTGCACTGACAAAGCTTCAGCTACACGTAACTCAACTGCGGCACCTTGCCTGCCTTGGAGTCCTTCTCTTCTGCCCACAATGACAAAACAATTTGCTCTCCGCATTTCTTCACTTTCACGTGGCTGCACACCCAATCCAGAGCAGGATTCCACCGATGCAGCCAATCACGCCCCAGAATGGCGTCATAGGCATCCATCGGGCACGTGCAAAAGTTCACCTCCCACGATTGTTTGCCCAGATGGATCCTCAGAGGCTTCAGAGGCAGTCGGCACTCCAGCTCCCCTCGCACCAACTTGGCCGTAGTTGGCTTCCCAGATAGCCGTGCAAGTCCCAACCTCTTTGCAAGCTTGTCGCTGAAGAATGAGTGCGACGCGCTGCAATCTAGTAATGCTTTAATCTGCCGGCGAGTTTGGTGCCCCTCGCCGTCTTCAAAAGCAGCTGATGAGATTTCGGCTTTCAGGAGGATCCCCGGAACGCTCCCCCTTCCTTTGCTCCACAGCAATGCATTCGGCAGCTCCCTAGTTGTTGAAGGACTTTCGAGGCTGGTGTTTGCTGATGCGGATGAAGCTTTCCCAACAGTTGGCCGCCCGCCACTCACTACTGTTTGCCGTTTCCCTACTGCTTCTTCTTGCAATCCTTCTTGTGGTGCCCAGGCTTGCCGCAGATCCAACAGTTCCCACCACGCGGCTTGCTCTGCTGCCGGCCTCCTTGCATTGCGTCGATTTCCATGGGATCAGTTTGTTGGTACTGTGTTTGACGCTGGAAATTTTCCTGCTTCTCACAAAAACCCCCTTGATGATAGCGTAGCGCGTCAACGCGCTCAGCAGTGGCCACCATCACCTGGAACTCCATGATTCCACTGAGTGCCAATGTGTGCTGAATTTCCCCCTTCAAGCCGTCGTGGTATTTATCTGCCATCTCCGGCTCGCTCATATCGTCAATCTTCAAGCACAACGACTCAGTACAGGAGTGTGTACTCCTGCACTGAGCCAATCTGCTTCAGATGCTTATGCTTGTTGCGTGCGGCCATGGAGGCATTCACAAGATCAAATCGATCTCTAATGGCTTGCTCGAACTGCTCCCATGTCGTCGGCGAGCTTCAGCCTGCACCGGGCCTGGCTGCCACAACACGGCATGTTGCACAGCTGCGTTCCCACCTCCACCTCGAGTGGCCAGCATATTCAGCTGCCTCCACCACTCCAATGCTGCTCCGTGTAGCAGTGTCACAGTGAATGATACACGCACAGCATCGTCCTCTGGAGGGTGACCCAGAGCCCCAAAGTAGCGGTTCATCGCAGAAAACCAGGTCCGTACGCTCGCACCCTTGACTGAGGGACTGAACGCTTCCGGAGCCTTTGGCTTTAGTCTCGGCGGGCTCCTTGACCGGGCCGCCCGAACTTGTCCAGCGTCAGTCCCGTCTCGCAGGTCAGCCATCTGCCCATTGAGCCGCTCGTTCTCCAGCTTGAGGGCTCCCAGCTGCTCTACGATCTGCTACAGGGCCTGCTCCATGGCTCTTGATGACTTTTAGCCGTTGGAGATCCTCCGGAAAAGTTTGGCAGCGTTTCGGCAGCAATCGAAAAAATCGTGGCAGCAATTCGGCAGTCCGGGAAGATAAACTGAGGTCTTCCAAGTGCGTAGGAGTCACCGCGCGCGCACGGTAGGCCGTGTGGACACTTTGGAAATTTAGAAAATTTTCCAGAGGTTGGCTCATGCCTTGGATTCGAAGTCTGGTCCAGCAATCTCCCTCTCGATCAGCCTCGACGTTGTCCGGCGTAGTTCGTGCCTTCGCTCCTTGAACTTTTGCGAGCTCCGGCAGCGCTTCCGCCCAACGCGTGGCTCTTGCTCTGATACCAGATGTGAGAGTGGGTGCTCTCTGGAGATTAATCCTTGGTGTGTGGAGATCACAATCGCAGTGGAAAGATTAGACTTGGAGAAGTCTGGAAACCAGAGCTATAAAATACAGGTTAATGAGATTGAACTGAGTACAGGGTATTTATACTGTTTGGCCGGCTAGTCCTAGCCCTCGCCTGCTCCTCTCCTAGCTTGCTACAACAAGGTACTTGCTCCTGAAAATGGTGCCCTACTTGCACCTTTACTCGGTGTCCTACTTGCACCTAACTCTTAGTGCGAGAAGTGCCTGGCCGTCGATCTTCTGGATCGACGGTCCATCTTGTCTCGCGGCGAGCCGCCGCGTTAGCTTGATGCCTCTCGGCGGTGGGTGCGGTCCCCGTGTTTTGCTCACCACCGGGAGTGCTGCGTCCGTGGCGCATTTGCACCCACCATTTTTGCTGCCGCCGTTGACTGCGTCCGGTGCCGGGGGCTCGTCGCCGAAACATCCCCTCGGCGGGTAGCGTAACCGATACGCTACTCGCCGAGAGGGTGAAAGCCACCCTCGCGTGGCGTGTTCGGAACGCCACACAAAGGGTGAGCAAAACGCCCCCTTTGGCGACGGTGTGCTCCTCACATCGTTGCTCCCTTGCTCGCTCCTCCTCGCTCCTGTCAACCGCGAGTCATCGGAGTCGAACCGAACCTCTCGACAAACATCTGCCTGGGATATCCGGAAAATGGAAAATATCCACGATGCCCCCCAAACCCAGGTGAGACCACGAGTATGCGAGAAAAATAGGGGCACCGCGATATAGAAAGAGTTGCACAGGCTAGATCTTTGTGATTGGCAACACGGCTGTGTCCTGGCGTAGTGGCAAGCAGGAGTGCATTGCACGCAACACTACTGAGGCTGAGTATGTTGCGCTTGGCTCAGGCGCGTGTGAGAGTGTGTGGTTGTCTCGCGTGTTGTCCAAGTTGCGTCAGTCTGTCGCATCCATCACATTGCATTGTGACAATGAGAGTGCCATGGCCATCGCCGACAATGACAGTGTGCATCACACACGTATAAAGCACATCAATGTTGAGTATCACTATGTGCATTTGTTGTTGCATGAAGACAGCATCAGCATCCTGTGGGTTGAGACAGCATGTCAGTTGGCTGACTTCTTGACCAAGGCACTCAAGCGCGAATCATTCAAGAAGGCTATGAGTTCGGTCGGCGTGCGTTCATGAGTGGCTCTCTTTGTCCCTGCCTACGTTTCTGCGTGTCCTGGGGGAGTCTGGTCGTTGACTGTGTCTCTGCCCGCACATGTGCACTACGCCCATGAGTCATGGAGGAGTATTGGTTTTTGTGCATCTCTCATTGTACTCTGTTGTGTCCTCTCACCTTGTGTACATCAGCGTGCAGATGACTAACGGTGAGACTCGACACTGGTGGAATATTGCTCGGTGGAGCTGACGCGCGTTGAGGCCCACTCACCGTTCGCTGGAGCCTCCTCCCTCCGTCGATGCGCTTAACTCCATCGGCAGGCCTCCTTGGCGGTCGGGCTGCCGGCGGTCACTGCCATTGCAGATGCTGTCTGCATGCACCCGGCACTGTCTCTGGTTGTGGTGTTGCGTCTGCAGGATCATGCTGTGCCTAGGGTCCATGTCTCCTGCTGTGTGGCCCTGTTTGGCATCACTGACTGTCGTAGGCACTACCTGGGTTCGGGCAGCCATAACTCTTTGCTGCTGTTTTTCTAGCTGATTCTGACTGCACGACTGCGTTTGTAGTGTTGGTATTATGGTATGGTCCAGTTTTCAGGCAAAACGGACGACGCCCAGGTTTTGGGCTGGGGTGCGTATGGCGGGGCTCACCGAGAAAACCCTGCCTGCCAGAAAATAGGTCTAGGACTATTTTCTGATTGGCTGGTTAGCTGAGTAAGAAGTTCTACACTAGTGGGGGGGAGCTAGAACTTGGAGGGGTCTCCCATTGTTGCTCATTCATTCCTAATCAATCACTTTCAGTTTTCAGCTGCTTTCTGGCGCTAACACTGGCACGTGCGTTTCTGAGTAACAAACAGAGAGTTTCGAGACTTACACACTAGAGCAGCAGACTGAGGGGGCAGCAGACTTAAGCAACGAGCGTGGAAGCCTGCACGCTGCATAAAAAATGCTGCTGTCCCAACTTGCTGCCTAGCATTTCAAGCTGTGGCCGCCTACACGAGGCCGTCGCGGGTGTCCCTGTCGGGAGCGCCGAGTTTCCCGTACCTTTGAAGGCATCTCAGGTTGGAAGCGGTCTTGCCGCCATTGAAAAAGTATGGAACTTGGTGTATGGACTAGTGGGTCAAAGTGGGGGTGGGTTATGCCGCAAGTCATGGGTGATTGTTTTTTTCTAGGGACAAGTGGGCGGAATTCAAGAAGATGAACGTTGCACAAGCTAAGTTAGAAGGCAAGCCCTTGTCTTGGCATGATGCCACAACCCGGCTTTTTGCAGCGAACAAAGCAACCAGAGACAACGTTGTCACAAGTGCAAATGTGGTTGTCACTGTGAGTGATGATGAGGGTGTCCCAGATGACATAGTGACACGTCGCTTGAAGCGTAAGGGGAAGATGGAGGGGCAAATTGACGTGGTGGATGGAATAATGCGTGCAGCCGCTAAGATGGAGTGCCTCATCAAGGATGTGGCACCCAAGTCCGTCTATGCCACCACTGTTGAGCTTCTCTCGGCATATAACACCCTCGACACCGACAAGGCCGTCATCATGCTCAAACGCTTCAAGGAGGATCCCGCGGTGTGTGAGGACTACGTCTACTCTATTGGACCTTTGTGCAAGCGTGTGATGAATGATGTGCTTGGATGGGTGACGCATGTGAGCAAGGAACCTCTTGTGAGTAAGCCGCTTAGTGCGGGTGCAAGTGCATCTTATGATGTGGACAATGATGCAGTCGCTAGCCAAGTGGGGTCGGATCCTACAAGCAATGACAACGTACATCATGTCATGGGGAACGAGGGAGTGTTGCATGCCTGCAAGGAGTATTTGGACGAGTTTTGAGAATGATATGTTGAATGTTATTCATCCATCGGCAATGTAATCGTTCCACATGTCTTGAGCTATTTACAATCGACTTGCACGCATGGATGCATCCCCACCCCGCCCCCCCCCACCGGGATACGGAATGACCTTTCTCCCACATTAACCACATCCTCATTGAATGCCGCATTCAAAATTTCCGTCACATCTTCCCTACTTCGAATCATGTTGTGCATGATGAAACAAGAAAGAAGAAGCCGACTTTGGAACGCGACTTTGTATGCCGGAATGCCACAACATATGTGGAACCGCCCTTCAACACACCGAAGGCTCTCTCAATCATGGAACGAGCACTTGCATGGCGTAGATTGAACAACTCTTTCGACGTCTTGTTGTCGCGCCGCCCCCTCCCCGAATTCTTGGAGATGATAACGCCGTCCACAGAATGGAGTCATAAGGCTGAAGCCTTTGGGAAAGGCCGCATCGGCTAGAAGGTAGGTTGAGGGAGGGAGGCGGAAACCACTTGCCAAAATTTCGTGAAACATTCTAGCAACATGCGCCGACCCCTCCCACCCCGTTGTGACGAATGTGAACTTGAGATTGGCATCACAAGAAGCAAGGACGTTTTGGGTGACTTTTTGATGCCGGTTGATGTACGCCCCGTGCCTCTCATGACCCACAATGACCGGCACGTGGGTGTCGTCAATGGCTCCCACGCATTGCTCCTGGGGCAAGTGTCAAAAACGCGGCCGCCACCTCCCGTAAAACGCGGCATATCGTAGCCATGCCACGTTGAAAGCGCTCTGCGAGGTCACGAACGGGCATGGCATGTGTAACGGATTGTAGCCACATGAAAAGCTTCTCCTCCACTATCAACCTCGTCTCACGAATTGATGTCCGCACCCGGAGCTCGGCTACAATGGCATTCCATGAAGCCAGTGTCATGTGCGTCACGTTGAAAAAACCGTCCGGGTGACCGCGCATGAGGTTGTGGAGCCAAGCGACACCACCAAACGTCGATGTGAGCACAGGTTGCCTTAGGAGCCTGTTGCGTAGCCGCTCACGCATGTCGCGGACGAGGTTGAATAGGACTGAGATGAGGATTGCGCGTAGGAAGACAACTCTTCTGACAACTGCCCTTTGGGCTAGAGCCCTCCTTTGTACACGATCCATGGCGTGCACCCACAATCCATGAGTACGACAGTTAGGCGCTAAGTATGGGGCAGTCCCGCGAGAACAAACCGCGACGTCCGTTTGCCTCGATCGAGTCAAACGGTTGCGGGCCGAATGGTCACGGGCTCGAGCCTGGCAACGGCAAGCTACATCGTCCAGATTTTCCATGTCATTGATTGGAGCGCAAGCGAGGCATCGCACTAAATTGTAAACTGCGGGACAATAGGCATCTTTGAAATGGATGGCCAATCATCGATGAGCTCGACCGCGTAAATCAAGCTCATCGATGATTGGCTGAAACTATCCCCTCTTCTCGCGAAAAAGCCATCTATAGATTTAAAGGGTTCCGGTTCAGGGCCCAAGTGGACCATGTGAACTACTCCTCGCGTGCGCTTTGCTTGATCCGGTGGTTTGAAATGCCGAACAATGTTGCACATAAGGGAAATCGAAACGATCACTGATGGCCTAGTAAAAGTTGTTGGAAAACAGATCCACAAAACTAGCACATAGTTGACACCAAAACAAAGTTTCACAAGGAGAACTTTTTGATTCGATTTTTCTGCGTAAGAATTATTTTTGTGCCTTTTATGATTCGATGAAACAACTGATTTGGCGACATTTGACCAGCGGAAAGAAGTTAGTATGAAATTAATCAGGCAGTAGGGTATAGGAAACAGGTAGCAACAAGCCAAAAAGGAGGGGAAGTCACTTAGGAGTCGGAAAGCGACAAAGAGAAACAAGTAGACGGTGAGACTCCTGTCAAGTCGGAAGAATCTGCGCCAACCAATTGCCCATCTAAGCGGCTCATGTTACTATGGACGAGGGTTATTTAGATTGCAAAGTTTGACAATGGATACAAGGATGACCAACCAACATTACTGCTATGAGTGCAACTAAGGGGTTATAGAATTCGGACAATGGTGTCAACACTATTGGATGGAAGACCTTTTCAAAGTTTTGTAAGCAATGATGGTTCAAAACTTTGGCTTGGAGATCGAACCGGGGTTGTTTTGAAGGAAAAACTGTCGACACATGACTGTAGAGCCGTCAACTTCACGAGCCTCTCTGACTACAAATTGGAGAATTGCATAATGTAACGGTCCAATGACTAACCACAAAATCATCCTCAGGTAAGATTTCCTGTACCAACACAATCTGCAGGTGGACTGGAGCAACGGATCATTCTACGCCAGCATTAATGGAAGAAAATGATATCTGCTTCTGATTGAGTAGCCCACGATACAGCAATGGTTACGGGAAGTAGCAGAGGCAGAAGTTGCAGAGGTAGAAGCAACAGAGGAATTTACGGCAGCTACTAAATGCCAACCAATATGCATGGATGTGGCCAAGAGATTCCTGCAATGCAGATCTGAAGCATGGCTATTCCATGTGGAGACAAGGGGAGCGAAAGATTTTATAGCAGTCGAGGCGACAATATCGGCCTCAACACCTGAGAAGTTTATTGTAAGCCGGACAGTGCCAGCGGCATTGATCATGGCTTGAGGCTTCCTTGATTGTACAATCTGACTGTGTATCTGGAATTGTAAGGAAAAGCCGTGTGAGATCGACCCAAGAACGGGGTCAATCCATCAAGAATTGAGGAAGTTACGCCTGGCAAAAGGTTGGACCGGCCAAGGGGGAAACAGTTGACAGGAATTCATTCCCAAGGACCAAGGCTTTGTTGGCCTGAGGGTGAGTGTGCACCCTGGAGGGTCCCTAGCAGTGGCTGGTTCACACCACCAACTGTTTTTGGAGAGACTGAAGCTATGGAGGCAACTGGTTTCAAGGATGGCAGAAAACTGGTCAGAGAGTGAGGCAATAGTTTTGGCCTCAATTGACTGGGAATGAACACTTTTATCAAGGCTCACAAGCAGTGGCATTTTATAGCCACTGATCTAAGCTTTCCAGAACACCAAAGCATGCCAGATTTGGAGCTTCCTAGCAGATTCTATGGCTTCTAGAGTGCTCCTTGGTAGGCTGTCCTTTTCCCACCTAGGAAGGCATCCCTTCCCTCCTCTAGAAGCTTCTTCCCCTTCCTAGATTCCTCAGCTTTCTTCTAGTAGGAGGGAAGGTGTCCAGAAGACCAAGACACCTCTGGATGCCTTGTAGGACAAGTCACCCCTTCTAGAAGGTGTGTCACCTTCCTGGACCCTCACCTGGCCTTCTAGAAACTTAAAGAGGAACTCTAGAGGTTGAGCTAGCTTCCTGGCATCTATTTTCCACCTCCCTTGAGGCAGGGCAGAATTTCATCTTGTGGGACT
Organism: Penium margaritaceum; assembly: GCA_023375785.1. Lineage (NCBI taxonomy): Eukaryota > Viridiplantae > Streptophyta > Zygnematophyceae > Desmidiales > Peniaceae > Penium > Penium margaritaceum. The sequence goes on along the minus strand of SZWC01010462.1, from coordinate 18,043 downwards.
TGAACCCGGGCCCCTGCCTCTAGAGGTGGACACCATGAACCACTAAGCCACTAAGGCTTGTCTTTTTGGTGTTCCTTTTTGGAGTCACTCCTGCCATGGTGAGGAGCATTACTCCAACAATCTCCCCCTTGCGCATCACCCATGGCAGTTGTCCATGCATAATCTGCAACTCAGGAGCCTTTCTCCTCATGCGAGGCGAGCTTACATTTTATTGCTCCCTCCCAATCAGCCCCATCCTTCTTGTGCAGTGCCACCTTCACGCTCCTCTTGCGTGAAGAAGACTTGTGCGAACCCTGTCCAGATGCCCTTGTCGGCATCGTACCTTTTTGTCCTTCTTCGCACACGGTTGCTCGTTCGGGGCTGTTGAGGCGGTTGTGCTTGTTGTTGTCCCCTTTCGGCGCCATCCTCTCCAAGCAGCTGCTCCCCCTCTCTTGGAGACCTTGGAGACATCTGTCGACTCCCCGTCTCCTCGTCCATTTCCGGTGCTTCGGATTCTTCATCCGAACTGGCCGGAACAAATTCTGCCGGTCGCCCATCGCTCGGGCGATCCTCTCCGGCTGGTGCTGCTGCGAGGACGTCACCCTCATTCACGTCCTCCGGCGTCTCCCCCTCAAGGAGTGGCATCCACTCCCCCCTCTTGGAGAGACCTGCCTCCTTGTCTGTCCAACGGCTTTTCTCGTCGAACGTGACGTCGCGACTCCGCACAATCTGCTGCATCCTTGGGTCAAAGAGCCGGTACGCCTTGCTTCCGCTCTCATATCCAAGGAAAATACACCGGCGGGTACGCGGGTCCAGCTTGCTCCGTCCCTCACGTGCCTGCACCATTGCATGTGCAACACAACCAAATGTGCGGAGGTGACCCACCGCCGGCTTCCTCCCGCTCCAAACCTCTTGTGGCGTCTTCCATGCATTGCTATCCTTGTCCTTCAGTGGCTTGGTCGGCATGAGATTCATGATGTACGCTGCTGTCCTTGCCGCCTCCGCCCAATACCGTTGTGCAAGGCCGGCGTCGCTCAACATGGATCGCACCATGTTAAGGATTGTGCGATTCGCTCTCTCTGCGACGCCATTCTGTTGTGGGGAGTGTGGAGTTGTTTTCTGCCACTCAATCCCCTTGCTCTTCATCCACCCAAGGCACCCCGCATATTCACCGCCGTTGTCACTCTGGAACGCCTTCATCTTCAACTCTGTTTGCCGCTCCACATCAGCCACAAACTCTTGCATGCACGCAAGGACCTCACTTTTCCGCTTCATTGGGTAGAGGTAGAGTTTTTGGCTGTGGTCATCGATGAAGGTGAGGAAGTAGCGAGCTCCGCCGATGGAGCTCTCAAGCGGTCCACACACATCTGTGTGTACCACGGCCAGTTTTGCCGATGCACGCGTCCCCTTGGCGACAAACGGCTGCCGAG
>SZWC01010461.1:73686-91990 GCA_023375785.1 Penium margaritaceum | reverse complement strand
GAATGGAGAACGGGAGGACTAGAGCGAGGAAGGGAGGCGATGGAGGGAGGGAGGGAGGACGGCGCGCGGGCGAGAGGGAAGCAGGGAGGGAAGGAGGGAAGGCGGGAGGGAGAGAGGGCGGGAGGGAGGGAGGAAGGGTGGGCGCGACGGAGGGTAGAAGGGAGGGAGGGAAGGAGGGAGGGCGGGGGGTGAGGGACGGAGTAGAGAGGGAGGGGGAAGTGGGGAAGGCGAGAGGGGCGAGGGTCGCCGGAAGGAGGGGATGGAGGGAGAGAGGGTTGGGGGGGGGGAAGGGACGGGGAGAGGGACGGACGGAGGGACGGAGAGAGGGACGGATGGAGCAACGGAGGGAGTGGCGGATGGAGCAACGGAGGGAGGGACGGAGGGAGGGATGGAGGGAGGGAGGCCGGGAGGGAGGGAAGAGGAAAGGGCGATCGGAGGCAGAGAGAGCGCGAAGAGGTATGAAGTAGGCCCAGGGACAACTCTCCAGACGAGCGCAAGGGAGATCAGCACGAAAGTCAGCATGGGGGTAGGACAGGCAGCAGACTAGCAGAGGGACAGTGCACCCAATTGTGGCAGGTGAGCAGCAGAACTGTTGTACACACCTAGCAGAAGGGTAGTGCGCAGCAGTCCCAAAGTAAGGAAAGGGTTGACAGGGCTGCTGTTTGGCCTTTATCGTAAGAGTAGTGTGCAGAGAGGACTTCCACTGGCGAGGGGAGGCACAAGAAGGCCCGGCCCTTCAGGTTCGAGCACCGAGAACGAGAGCGTCAAGACGTTTCTAAGAGTGGAATCGTGAGAACATGTTTCCTCCGGACAATCAAAAGTAGCGTCCCGTCCGATGGACACCTCTCGTAGGTGAAAGCGGAGACCACAAAGAGAAATCGCCAAGTCCTGTGAGGGCCTCGTCCGCCTGCCCTTCCTTGTCCCGATGGCCTACTAGTTCAGGTCCGCCTTCCGCAGCGGACGCACAGTGAAACTTTCTGGAAACAAACCTTCGGAAGATCTCACCGTCAGTCCTACTCACTCCTTAATCCGACGTTTGATCCATCCGTTTCCTATTCGCTCGGGACATGAGGTCCAGCGCATAACCCTTCAGTATTCGTACTGATGAGCCCCAGAACGATCCGGACAGTCGATCGCCTTCCGTTATCGGATCTGCTGCCAGCCAATTAGTTCATTCGTCCGGGTGAACTAGTGATGAACGCGAAAAACCCCATAGGTAGTCCAGAGATTTTGTCCCTATCGTATTGTATCAATTTCCTGTTTAACGGCTCTATTTATGACAATCGTACGCTGCCCTCGATTTCATCGTCGTCTAGTCGGATGGCCCGGAGGGCAGATGGGAAACCAATGAGTGACGCTGGTTGGCATCAAGTTTTCATGTGAATTGCATCAGATTTCGGACGCCTGCTTTTGTCACTCACGTCTGTGAACCATTAAAGATCGCAAATGCTCTGAGCAGCGATTGAACTTTCTGCGACGTCGGAACTTCTACACAATCATCAGGGACTGGGTCCAGAAAAATCACTATTGACTGCGAATACAAATCCATCGACGGATGGATGCTTACCGACCCCGTCACACCCACCGTTCACTGAAAACAATGTTACTTTGCTTTTCCGTTTTCTTTACACTCACGAAAACCATACCACTCATCGCCGAATGTACACCACCGCCGTCCACATTCGAAAATCGCGCAAACCAGCCCACATGAATGTCATGACCGAGCTCAGCAGGCTTTTAGGACTGCTCTGTTCTCTTAACCCCAGGCACCCAAGTGGAGAGACAAGCCCAGTTGTTGAAACCGACAGCCAGAGTGCTTCACAATAAGCGAAAAAATATAGAAAAGGTTTATCCCAAAAACTATAATATTTACATAAAAAACTTGAAACTATTTACTCAGGAATCATTCTTCATACATTTATCAAGCACTTCAAGAATATATTACTCCTTCTTACCTTTCCTAACCAGGAGGAGGAAATAAACGAGAAAATTTTGTTCTTGGATCATGTACGGGAAGATTTTATATATTTTTTAAATTTTTGGGGGGGCACCTAGGCGTAATCAAATCCTAGCCAAGCAAATTTCGTGGAGCTCTCCACTATCTTAGAATTTGTCAACATATCAGTCGGAATGATCGTAACCTCAACGCAATGCATAAGTTCCTTAATTGATACATTGATTAATTCACCCAAAATTTTGGCATAGTTGACGGGAACAATCCACCCATCACACCAGCTCCTAAGAGTCCCAAATCTACTTAGAATCCTTTCAATGAACAAGTGACCACGAAACCATGTTCATTCAAGACCCGATAATGTTAGGTATAGTATCTTCACAAAGGCGTATAAACTATTTCGAAATTTCAATCAGTTCCTAACACTTGCATTGCATGTTCCATAACGTTATGAGAGCTAACAGCAACGTTGTTAACAAAACATTACAGATTCAGACAACTAGCAAGAATGCTATCAATGTGCTAGAATTGAATTTTAAGATTCAAACATGGAGACCTATGATGGTTGAGGTTTCTCAGTCATGATTCCATGTGAATGAAACACTGGCATTTTGTATACCGCCATGTTTATCATGTTGCATTTAAGCACTCGTCCGGCTCGGTTTAGCCCCTCAGCATTCTTAGGGACTTCTTCATCTTTGAATTTAGAGCCACCCACCACATAACATTGTTTAATTTTTCTTGTCTTGCTTGGTTCCATTGGCTTTCTACATGTAATACGAAATGGGTCTAGGTGGCGTCGCTAGTTTGGGACATCACTAACATTTACTGTCTTGATCATGGTGGGAACCTCATCCTTTCCAATGTATTGGTCTTTCTAAATCACAAATTCAACTTGCTTTTCACACCATTGTTTATGCCACAACCACAATAATGCCATTCATTTTCTTCTACACACGCAACCTGAGAAGATGCACGGAAGCTTCCTAGCGACATAGCCGCTGACTATGCGTCAGTGCTTGGTCATACGGTGACGACAGTCACAAGTCATGCACACAACGGCAAGGGTCTGGCTAGGAGACACAAGGCAAAGTGTCACAATGCTTCAATAGCGTTTGCAAAGAGAAATAACAAATGACAGGTCCATAGCATAAGTACTTGCCGCGGTGCACGGCGGGTGTCGCACGCGGCAGTGCAAGATATGTCCTAAAACCGGCCCAAAACCACTGTTTTGGCCGTAACTCTGCTCTGACATGTCAGAACGCTACGTCGTCTAAACCTAGACGTGCATGATCAAAAGCCGGACACTACGACTGGTCACATGCATGCATCCGGCATCAAACGGTGGACACACAATGCAAAAACATGCAAATCCATCGCACGGCCAGTCCACTCATAAACTCCTGCGTGCTGCAGAAAAACTGTAGGAGGTCCCTGGGAGCGTCCAAAGCTCTGGAGCGGTCGTCGGTCAGCTCCAGGATGGTAGTTCGCCACCAGATGACGCACCGGTGCCTCCATGGTCCGCATCAGGGATCTAAAAGAGTATGGACACGGGTGAGTGGTCACAGTAAACTGTACAGATCGTCAGGAACGTCATAAATCACAACACTTCCCCATGACCCAATGGTACGCATGTCCATACACGTGCAGCACTGGACGAGTACAAAAACGAGTGCAACGACAAATGTAACACGAACGCATGCACATCCCACACTCTACCACTCTCAGGCAAGGGGCAAAGTCTTACAGAACGAATGGCCACCAGGAACTTTCTGCATGCTAGTGTCTTCGTCAAGAAGTCAGCACGTAGCATGTCAGTGCCAACCCAAGTGACGAAGATCACATGTCGCTCCACCAGATCACGCACGAAGTGGTGCTCAACCGCAATGTGCTTTGTGCGAGCATGAAAGACACCAAAGTTCTGCGCACTGGCAAGAGCACTCTGGTTGTCGGAGCGAAGCACAATGGCACGTAATGACTGGCCAAGCTCAAGGAATAGGCGTTGCAACCATACCGCCTCAGCCGCCCCTTGACCTAGAGCAACATACTGTGCCTCCGATGAGCTACGTGCAATGCAGCCCTGCTTCCCGCTGCGCCAGGACACATCAGTACCACCGATCAGGAACACGTAACCGGTGCGACTGCGTCCGTCTGGGCTCTAGGCCCAGTCGCTGTCAGTGTAGCCGTCAAGGACCACCGAACACTGCCGGCGAAAGCAGAGTCCGAGCTACGGTGTGGAGACCACGTACTACACCACTCGCACAGCCGTATGAAGGGCTCTAGCGCATGGAGCCTGCGAAAACTGGGCAAGAAGGTTGATGGCAAATGCGATGTCAGGACGTGTGGTAGTAGCCAGGTACATCAGAGATCCGATGAAACGGCGGTACAGGGTCACATCCACTATCTTCCTCAGTTGTGTGGGATCGTAAACTTTCAGGGCATCCTGCCCGTCAGGTGTGAGTGGTGTGGAAGACGTGGACACTGCGCCGAGAAGGTCGATAAAGCGCTCCCCCACAGCACGTGCGTATCGAGCCTGATGCAGTAGTAGAGTACGACTTTGAGATCTCGCACGATCTCCATGCCAAGAAACATCACTGTATAACCAAGGTCCTTCATCCTGTAGGTAGTCTAAAGGACAACCTTGGCCTCCTTCACGACCTCAAATGAAAGAGACACAATCAGAAGGCCGTGAACATAGACAAGGATGGCAGTGAATCGCTCAAGCGTCCGTCAAATGAAGAGATAGGGGTCTGCCTCTCTCTGTACATATCCCGCATGAGTCAGGGTGCCAGTGATCTCCTGGTTCCAACACCGAGGAGATTGCTTGGGGCCGTACAAGGACTTGCGCAAGCGCCAGACCTTGTCACCGTCCTCAAAGGCGGGTGCGCCACATAAATCTCCTCATCCGGAGAGCCATGGAGGAATGCATTGTTCACATCCATCTGGTGTAGTTCCCAGTCATGCTGAGCCACTACACCGAACACAGCTTGAGCTGAGGTCATGCGCCCGAAAGGGGCGAAGGTGTCAGTGTAATCAATGCCCTCAATCTGAGAGTACCCCTTGACGACCAGGCGAGCCTTGTGCCGTTCCAGTGAGCCATCCGGCTTCACCTTCTTCTGAAAGACCCACTTGACCTGAACAGCCTTCCTCCCAGGTGCAAGGTCAACTAGCTCGTAAACTCCGTGCTCTCGGATGGTGCGAAGATCATCCTCACAGGCAGCACGCCAAGCGTCAGCATCCTGTGATGAGAGAGCTTCCTTCAGTGTGCCCGGGTCAGGCGCCATAGAGGGAGAGCTCTGCGTGGCAAGGACACACGCCTCAATGCTAGGTCTTACGACCACAAGATCGGCTGCTGCATCACAAGCGATGTGAAACTCGCGAGTGACGAGGTTGTGCCCTACGGGACACGCTCGATGTACCCAAGTGTGCTCAGTGCGGACACCCAGGCCTAGGGCCTTTGTGCCAGGATCACCACTCGCGATGCTTCGAGTGGAGCGCCTGGGTATAGGACCAGACACTCGCTGAACTCCGGAGTCTAATGGTGGAAGACGACCGCCAGGCTCACTGGAGTAGCCCAGGCTCGAGGGGCGCACCTCAGGCTCAGGAACGGCCACAATCACAGCCAGGGAGGACTGAGGCAAGGGATCTTGTGATGCCGTGCACGGAAATGCGGGTGTGTGGGACACGGAGCTCGGTGTGGCAGTAGGAGTAGGTGAGGTAGGTCCACGCACATAGGCAGGGGTGCCGGCGCACGCTGGTATGGTCAGAGGAGTACCCACAGATACACCATCATGGATACGTGTGGGGCGTGAAGGGACAGGGGTAGAAGCCGGTGGTGCTGGAGAGATTGCTGGACCGACAGCGACGATCGTTGGGTCATCAAGCGTCGGAGAAGTAGAGGGAGCTTGAACGGACACATCAGCCTGGTGATCGGTGCTCGCAGGTGCAGACTCCCCCATCTGTCGAGAAACCTCATACATGGGAACATGTGTGACAAATAGCGACATGATGAAAGCCAGATCACGGTAGGTGAGGGACTCAAAGAAGAGCGTGTCGTGGGACTCAACAATGCGACGACGAGTAGGGTCCCAAAAAAGCCATGCATTGGACTGCGGGGAGATATCGAGGAAGGCACACAAGCGACCTCGCTGTGAGACCTTTGACCCCTGCTGGTCCTCGGTGTACCACACAGAAGCTAAGGATCCCCAGACACGAGCGAGGCACAAGTCAGCAGGGTGGCCGAACAAGAGCTCATACGGTGTGATGTGCTCCGAAAGAGGACCGTGCGGGAGGCGGTTCTAGACCCAAGTCATGTAGGTGAAGCCTTAAAAAATGAAGGACTCTGGAAGACCGCACTCAGACCGCATAGCGCGAACCGCATCCTCCATGGTGCGGTTCCAATGTTCAGAGACACCGTTCTATTGAGGAGTAGCCGGGGCGGAGACCTAGTGAAAAGTCCCGTGCTTGGCGAAGAATCTATCCATCTCGCTAAGGAACTCACCGCCGCGCTCTGAGTAGAAGGTGTGCAGCATGTGGCGAGATTGACGCTCAGCCATCACCAGCCAGAGACGAACCGCGAGAGCTATATCACTCTTTTGGCGCAAGCTGTAGACCCACTGCATCCGGGTGAAGTCATGAGTCAAGGTCAGGACGTATCGACCCCGATCGGACAGAGACTCGACAGGTTGGGAACCAAGAAGTTCCAAATGCACTAACTCGAGAGAGTGAAGTGCGCATGAATGGGAGTCAGGGTAGGTGCAACGATGCACCTTACCCTGAGCACAAAAGAGGCAGTCGGTCTTGGGTGGCTTCTCGAAAGAAGTCGCATCAAGACCGAGGGCGGGCTGTGTTCGAATGAGATTCGACACGGTGTCGGAGCCTACATGACACAGGCACCAATGAAGCAATCGCTGGTGCTCAGGAGACAGAACACGAGTGACAAAAACACGAGTGGAAGGGGAGGGGGAGCAAGGAGCACAAGTCCGAGAGACACGCTACACGTCATCCACAACGGAGGCACGAAGGACAATGCTACGAGTGTCAGGAGCAGTCACAGTCGCGGACTCGATAGTGTGCTCCACAGAGAGTCCCATTAGTGTGCAAGCATGAACAGAAAGCAAGCTAAGCTCAAGGTCAGGCACAAATAGCACCTCGAAAAGATACGGGAGGCCAGACAGACCATCGAAACAGACAGCACGAACACCCTAGACTGGCAAGGACTGACCAGAGCCTGTGCGGACAGAACGAACAGATGCAACAGGGCCAAGAACAACAAAATCACTACGACGACAGGTCAGGTGATGAGTGGTACCAGAGTCAATGATCCAAGTGCCACCGGGATCACGACTAGAGGACGTCACTCTAAAATGGGCAACAGAATACTCGGTCTCGAACGGACGCTGGACAGCAGGTTGGGAGTAACGACAAAGGGCACAAAGGTGAGACTCATGAATCCAATCAGTAGAGTCAGGCCCATCGTCATCACATGCCGCCTGTGCCCCCCCCCACACGAGTCATCCCCAGCCACAAGAACAGACGAACAGACAGTCTGTGAACCACCCGGCTGTGACAACACACTCGCACCTCCATGAAAGCAAAGCGCCGGAAGGTGTCGGATCTCGGTGATTATGCGGTCACGTGGGCCTGGATCACCACTGGTCGCCAGTGGTGAAGCGGGAACTGCAACGGTCGTGGTTGCCGTGCGCCGGGAGGATGTGCTGCTCGACGTAGACCGTAGTGTGTGCGCAGCCTGGAACCCGCGAGTAATTCGCGCCCAGTCGAGCGGCTGCTGGCACTCGGTGTAGCGATGGACGCCTCCACAGTTGTAGCAGTAAACGGAGTGTCCATTACTACTGTTCGATGACGGCTACTGTTGCGTCTGCTGCTAGCCCAAGCCATGCCTCCGTTGTCCCTTCTTCCCCTGTGCCGCAGCCGCGACACCATGTGTCTGAGTTGGTGTAATCGAGGCAGAAGCGGAGGAGGAGGACAAGACAGAGGATGGAGAAGGATTCTGAAGGAGGGGCGTTGGTGGTGATGCAACGACTGCTGCAGCAATGGAGGTCTCCTGATTAGCCATGACTGCCTCACGGGCGGAAGTTCATCAGAGGAAGAGCTAGTGCGTCAGAGAAGAAGCTGCAATGAGGCTAAAAAAGGCTCGAGCACGGTATCACCGTACCACGTTAAGATATCCGTGTGCTCAAGGCAAACCCTGAGCATGATCTTGCGGTGCGCCCACAGCAGTGTGCCTCCTGAGGTCCCAAGGCGCATGTAAATGCGCATGGCGCATTGCCAGTGGTCGGCTGCAAGCTCAACAGGCCCCTAGCAAAGGGAGTGAAAGGCACGGATGTGTGCGGCACGGGTGGCGTGCGTCTCTGCAACAATCAGGGACAATGCTAGGTCCCAGCCCCCGCGTGGATCTGCGCCGGTGCCTATGCCCGCCTCGCCAAGGAATGAGTGGAAGTCAACGACGGTCTCGCGCAGCATGGTGTAGAGAAGTCCGCGCATCGCCCTAGCCACTATCAGCACCTGAGCTCGGTCCGTAGTCTGATACGGACTGTGGTAGTAGGGCCACACGCCCTCTGAAGTAACCCAAACGTGAAAGAGGATCTCCCAGCAATCAAAGTTGTCCTCGCTGACATAGCGTGGGGGCGACGTCTCAAAGTCCTTGGGTTGCCGATCCGTAGGGAGAGCAACCACAGGCTGAGAAGGACGAGGGAAGGAAAAGACACCGGGAAGAGGGAAGTCGTTGGGGTGGAGATCAGGCGACGATCAAAAATCCGGAAAGCGAGATGTGTGGGTGCCGAGAGCTTGTGTGAAGCTGGCAAAGACGATCCTGAAGCACACGAATCTCGCGCTCCGGGGAGTCACCCTCCATGCCTGGCATGTCTAGATCCTCGTCCCAAGGATCAAGAGGTGGCGAGTCGGCTCCAGCTCCTGTCTCCGGTGTAAGAGCTGACTGCTATGTAGAGGATGTGACCCCGGCCGCTCCCTCAGAAGTCTGTCGTTGAGTCGTTGAATGTCCTCCACGAAGCTTGGTCAGTGTACAGATGGCGTCAGTCTGCTCACACTTCAGGCTCACACTTTTTCAATCAACTAATGTAAAGTAGCAACCTAAATGAATCATTTGGTAAAAACAGTGTACGAAAACAAGGATCACATGAATAGGAATCTTGAAAACAATGAAATCAAATATCACTACGGTATACGATCTGAGTGCGGTCTTCTGGATTCCTTTGCCTTCCAAGGCCTCTCCTACATTATGTGGATCTTGAACCACTTGCCGCATGGTCTGCTTCTGGACCATGTCACGCCGTACGAGCAGTGGTTCAGCCATCACTCTGATCTTCGTCTTGCTCAAGTTTGGGGATCCCTCGCCTACGTCTGGTACACCAAGGACCAACATGGGTCCAAGGTCTCACCTCAGGGCCGCATGTGTACCTTCCTTGGCATCTCCCCGCAGTCAAAGGCCTGGCGCTTTTGAGACCTTGCCCACCATCGTATTGTTGAGTATCTAGACATTCTCTTCTTTGAGGCTCTCACCTACCACGACTTGTCCAACATTCTATCACAGGCTATCAACCACATTCCAATGTGTGGTTTCTCGGCGGATAGGAGAGTCTAGTCATACGGATGGGTCCATCTGGGCCTCCTCACCCACGGTCTGGTTTCCAACTGCTGACGATCCGGCCATCTTGGCTATGGGTCCACTAGCCTCATCAGTTCCCTCTAGCATACTTAATCCCATGCCAATGTCATTCCCCTCTCGCACACCTGATCCCGCGCCAACTTTAGTGCCCTCTAGCACACCTCATCTTGTGCCAGCGTTAGTCCCCTTAGGTACACCTGATCTCGTTTCTGTGTCAGTCCTCTCTGGCACACCTGATCCCATGCAAGTGTCAGTCTCCTCTGGCACACATGATCTCATGTCACCATCACTTCCCTCCGATATACCTGGTCCCGGGCCAGTGACTACATCTCCAGTCACACCTAATCATGTACATGCACCTATTCCCCTTACGGTCGAGGCCCATTATCCTTCTGTACAGCTTGAGGTGATCATCTCAGCATCGGGCTACTCTCGCAAGCCTAGTGGTCGTCTCCGACCACTAGCCTTTAGGGCTCAACGGACTGTTGTCTTGGCGCCTAGACTCCCGACTCGTAGAGTTCAGAGTGAGGAGCCTAGGACAAAGGCCCTTGGCCTAAGTGTCGATTCAGACTACATTGAGGTGCATCTAGCATGCTCTACCGGCCACGAGCTGGTCTCCCGTAAGTTCTTGGTAGCTTGCAATGTTGCAGCTAACATGGCTGTGCTCAGACTAAGTCCGGAGGCGTCCGTTTTGGCCAACCGGAATTCTCCCTTGACTACACCTAATCCATGCACGTTGAATGAGGCACTCTTGGCTGAAGATATAGAGTATTGGCATTCTACTTGTTTGGAGGACCTGTGAGACATCCGTGAGCACGTTGTCTGTGAGCTTGTTGACCTCCTGCCTGGGCGGAAGGTTGTACACGCCAAGTGGGTTTTTCGCAAGAAGGTAAGGCCTGACGGCACACTGGTCATTAGAAGGCATGCTTGATGGCCAAGGGGTTCTTAGAAGTTGAAGATGTCGATATGATACTTTTGCACACGTTGGTCGTATGACTATACTGCGCGTATGTTCAAAGGTTTTTTCTCACCATGACTGGGCGCTGCACTAGATGGATGTGAACAACGTGTTCCACCATGGCCGTCTAGAGAGGAGATCTACATGGTCCAATCACCAAGTCAGCGACAAGGTTTTGCGCTTGTGGAAGGCCTTGTACGTTTTTTAAGTCGTACAAGATCAGGTACGTACAGAATGATGCCGACCCGTCCCTCTATCTGAGATGTGTCGTTGAGAGCTTCACTGCCATCCTGGCCTACATGGATGACCTCCTAATTGCGTCCCCTTCAATGGAGGTCGGGAAGGAGGCCAAGATATTCCTTCAAACTCCCTATAGGATGAAGGACCTTGGTCCTACAGCTGTGTTCCTCGGGATGGAGATCATACATGATCCTCAGTGGCGAAAACTCTTGCTACATCAGGCACGTTCCGCTCACGTTGTGGGGGGACGGTTCGCTAACCTCCTTGGTGCAGTTCCCACAGCCTCCACACCCATCACAACTGACGGGCAGGATGCTCTGAAGGTGAATGATCTAGAAGAGTTGGGAGAGACAATGGACATGACCCTAAACTTGCGCCTCATTGGCTCTCTAATGTACTTGGCCACTACCACACGATCCGACATCACCTTCATCGTCAGCCTCCTTGCATCATTCTCATAGTGTCCTTCGACGAGAGCCCTTCACGCGGCTGTGCAAGTGGTGCAGTACGTATCTCGGACTTTACTTTCTACGACAGTGTTAAGTGGTATTTGACGGCTAGAGAGACAACGACTGGCCGTGGAGCCTTGATGGGCACAGTCAGGCAGGCTATGTGTTCTTGCTAGGTGGCATCGTTGTGTCATGGTGTAGCAGCAGGCCGTGTTGTCTCGCACGTAACTCATCAGAGGTTGAGTATGTTGCGTTAGGAGCTAAGGCTGCTAAGGTCGTGTGGCTACACCGTTTGTCTTGTGAGTTGCATTAGTCTGTGCCTTGCGTTCTTTTGCAATGTGACAACCAGAGTTCTCTAGCCATTGCAAAGAACTCTAGTGTGTTTCATGCACGCTCGAAGCATATTGACGTTGAGCATTACTTTGTGCGTGATCTTGTGGAGCGACAGGTGATCTCCACCATCTGGGTCAACACAAACATGGAACAGGCTGGCTTCCTGACCAATGCACTCGCGCCCGGAAAGTTCATGTTGGCCACTTGTTCTGTCGGGCTTCGCCCCTTGCCTAAGAGTGGCTGAGAGTGGGATGTGTGACTGTGAAGTATCGAGCATCTCGTTGCGCAACTGTGTCAATCCTGGACGTGTATGAACATGCATACCATCAGGTCATGGGATAGTGTTAAGATGTGATTCATCCACGTCTATTTGTAAAACTTATTGTGACCACTCACTCATGCCATGCTCGTGTAGGTCCCTCATGCAGACCCCGCTGACGCCGGAGCACCAACGAATGGTGGCTCCCACCCAGTATCAGCTGCCATGACGCCTCAAGTGCTTGCTAGGATGCTCTGTAGTTTTTTTGCAGATAGTATAATTTTCTTGGTGGACTGGCTCTTGAGCCCAATTTGCATGCTTTGCATTGTGTACCCACTGACCAATGTCGGACCTCTGCGTGTGACTAGTCGTAGCATCCAATAAGAGATTGGGTGAAATAGCTCAGATACCCATAAAACGCAAAGTGTGACTCTCATCCGCCCGTCGTTCAGAACAAAAGTAACGATCCGCCCGACGTTCGAAAGAAAAGCAACCATCCGCCCGTTGCTCAGCCCGAAAGCAACCATTCGCCCATGTTTCTTTCACTTATCAAGGACTATCGGTACCTGCATTATATGTGTAGCACGTTGGGCACGCTCTTACTTTTTTCATGTCAAATCGTTTTCTTTGTTTCTTTTCCCATTTCCATACAACTAGACGCTGCATGCCGGTGAAACTTGAAATGTGTACACATGTATACAGAAATACTTGGTTCGATGATCCGCTCGGTCACGATGCAAGGGGTACATTCTTTTACATAACAATAGATGTTCGACGGTGCCTTCGTTGTTGCTTCTCCTTTGCCATGCTAATGTTACGTACACTCATAAACAATAAGGCAGATGAAACACGACATGCATGCTGAAATACCAGCCTGGCTGCCGAACCTGCATATGCGGAAATGGAGGCGCTTCACTGACCCTCGACCCTTGCCTCACGTGTGAACTACACATGGATTGGTTGCATAACCCGTCCATGTATGATGCAATGGTCCCTGACATGCGTTGGCTGACAGTCAGAGTCGGCGTGAGCATGGACGGGGGCTTAGCGAGGGCCCCCGCCCCCTCTGTATGTCATTTTGGCCTCTCCAACACAGATGTGCAACTATGCCATGGTTTCGTGTGTTGGCGGTGGAGCATCAACATGGTGCTCTCTCTCCTAATCAAGCGAGGTGAGTAAATTTGCAGGGTACCTCAAGCATCTATTGTGTTCAGAAAATGCCAATGTGCCCATTCTTGGCGCTATGGCGCCCCAGACCCGGGGCAGTGCCCGGAGGGCGGAGGCTCCTGCCTCTGCTCGGCCGGTTCGTGTACATTCGACAAAGCCACCCACTCGCCCACCCCTCTCATATGCCTAGGCACTAAGTTCTACACCTGCCGCCCTCTCACCACCGCTTGGCCCAATCACACGTGGACGGGCTGTCACCTCCGGCCAGGGGGGCTTGCCCGGGGCGGCTCAGTTCCACGTGCCACAGCCGCTACCTCCCCGTCATGGGCCCTCACTGGCAACACGCGCCGCAACTGTGTGTGGCCCTTCAGACCCAAGGCAGTGCAAGTTTGGACGGCCCAACCCACCAACGGCTGCGGGATGGCGCTCCACTGTCGTGGCTGTGGCTTCGCTAGGTGCACTGCCCGTAGACCCTCAGCCCGCTACACCACTCACTGCTCGGCCTGCGGCACCACGCGTTGGAAGACAAGCGGCACTCGCCGCAGCACGACTCGTTGCGCCGCCCGCTGCACCACCCACTGACCACCCGCTGCACCACCCGCTGCACCACCCATTGCACCATGTGCTGTACTAAATGCTAGACGCCCAGCTGCAGCAACTGCTGCACATACTGTTGCACGACCCGCTCCACCACCCGCTGCCCATGATGCGGCACGACCCCCTGCACCACCCGTTGCCTGACATGCGGCACAACCCGCTACACACCCCGCTACCCGACCTGCCCCACACACCGTTGCACCCCCCGATGCACGACCTGAGGCACGACCCGCTGCTCCACCCGCTGTCCAACCTTCGGCGCGTCCCGCTGCACCATCACCTCAGTAACGCGCCTATCGCCCTGCCGACCATGGTGTTCCTCCAGCGCCTCCTCCAGCTCAACCTCACAGTCTGGCACACCACGTTTTCTAACGCAAATCAGGTGCCGACTAAGAAGTCTTCTTCTGGCTAAACAAAGATCGAGATTATGAGGACAGAGAAACACATTTGGAAGTAGAAGCTGAGGAGACCATGCGGTTGTTCCGGATGGACCCACGCTCCCCGGAGGAGACCGAGGCTCCACCATACACTCAGTCGTGGGCAAGGCATCGTGCACTATGTCCTAGTGGCTCTATTGGTAATTTTTGTGTCCCGTTTTCTACTCATTTGAATGGCATGCTATCATGAACGTCCGTTGTTGCCGTTGTGGGTTTGTCATATGCGGTCAACAGTACGTGGGTGACTGTCAGCCCGGTCCACTAACTTCACATTCGGCATGCTTTGCAAACTCCCTGTCCTCTCCTTTTTGCAGCAACGTCAGATAGCTCCCCCGATTCTACGACGAAGAAAAGGAAGGCAGATGGTGACGTCCTCGTGGAGGGCAAAACGTTCCGCAACATGGCTGCATGCCGGGCGGCCATCGTAGACTACGCGGTAGCCAACCGCTTTGGGCTGCAGTGGGTGCGCAGCAAGCCTAGACGGATCGACGTACGGTGCGTTGAGCACATGGCCCGTGATCGCACTCCTGCAGTAGATTAGCTTTCAGCTCTGGTGTTCTTTGGTTCGTACTGTTGATCAACTCCGCTTGACTAAGAGTTCTAATGCCCAATGTTTGAGCTCGTGTAATCCTCCCTTCCCATGTCAAAATCAGCCCACATTCCTCTTCTGCTCAAATAGTTCACAACCAGTAACCACACATTGGACGTTTGCTTTGTTGAACTATGCATCTGTTGTAGTCCACATTTGCAGTAAGGTGCAAATTGTAGTACAAAATGGTGTCCTGAAATTATTCTGCACTGTATGTACCTCGAGCAGCTACCAAGTGTACGTATAGATTGTACACACGTTCATTTTGTTCTCTTTGCGACAATTGTTTCAAGGAACCAGAAACATGAGTTCATGTGACGAACAAGACTTGACCGTCATGTTCCTCATGGGAGTTGGTGCGACATTGGTGTGTCAGAAACTGTATTCCTATTTGTGGCCACCAACAAGAACAAGATATGTAGGCATGTGCCATTGTACAGTGACACACGACACGAGTCAACTGGATGCCTACACGAGTGAAGCAGTGGCAGAGGAGAGTCATTGGGAAGATGTCTTCTACGAGGGAGGAGACGAAAAAACATGGACACTATTGATGCCAATGAGGACATATTCTATGATGCGATGGGATGTCAAGGACGGCAAGGATGTGGATGCGACTTGTGCCACTGGCTCTGGCTGTGTAGTGTCCTGGATCCAAAATGGTTAGATCCAGAGTGGGTTGGGTAGTACTTCCTGAAATGAATGAACAATGGCCATACTTGGGTCATAAACATTACTCCCATGCCCATAGTAGTCACATGAATAATACTGTCGTGCCCATAGCTGTCAATGAAATACTAATGATCTGCCCATAGTTGACAGTTACCTTTTACTTTTATGCCCGGAAATGTGACGAAAAAAAAAGAGCTCATACCCATATTTCTCATTGAAATAATAGTTCCATGCCCATAGTTAGATATGCAATCATGTCAATGCAATAAAACTCGGATGCCCATACATGTCACTGAAGTATTACTCCCATACCCAGAAATGTCAATGCAATGAACCTCCGAAATCCATAGTTCTCACTGACATTATACTCACATACCCACAATTGTGAATGAAATAAACCTCGAAAGCCCATACTTGTCATGAAGATAATACTGACATACCCACAATTGTCAATGAAATAAAACTCGGAAGCCCATACTTGTCAGTGACATTATAATCGCATACGCAGAATTGTAAACGCAATAAACCTCGAAAGCCCATACTTGTCACTGAGATAATACTCGCATACCCCGAAGTGTCAGAGCAATAAATCTCAGATGCCCATATTTGTCACAAATAATACTCGAATACCCTGGATTGTCAATGCAATAAAACTCTCATGCCCGTACTTTCATCAACGAATGCCCACTACGGACTCGGTGGCTCGGTCCATGTCCACGGCTCCCATGGCTCGAGACACTTAGGCGGCCTACTACACGGCATGGGCACTCCCAAGTTCCAAGCCATGTGCTCCGGAGTCACAGGAGCTCGGGCCCATGCTGGTTCTTCATATCCCAACTCTCGGTGGCGTGCTACATTGCAGTCCCACCGCTCCTTCAATGCGACCCATGGCCGATGTGCCGTCCGGGGGTCTGAGATAGGAGTACCACATCCATCATGTGCCGGGCCATTTGGACGGACGTCGTTGTCCATGTCGATCAAACGTGTGACTCCTAGTTCGACAGTTGGAGCAAACTTATCGCATTGTACTGACGGAGAAGCACTGAAATACTCCTGTTAGTACCCGTTCATAGTGCGAACCGGTACGAAAACTAGGTTCACTAGTTGAACCTGTTCGCGTGACCCTGAGTGGACGTCGGCACATGCCGCCGATATCCGTTGATGGTGCGTACGGCGTCGGGAAATTCCACCGTGGACAATATGTGATTGGCGATGTCCGCGTCCATTCGGCATGCATTCATTGGCGACGGCAGGTGAAGCCTCTTCTGTACGAAGCGTAAACGCCGGCTACAGCGCGACAATATCGTTGCACATGCATGGCAAGGACAAAACAAAGCAGAGGCTGCGAAGCCAGGCTGGCAACATGCGAGGTTCGTTTACGACATGCAAGACCATGAAGACTGAATACTTCGAGCGAATAGTGGATACAGTAGACATGATTTTCGTTTTTCTCTCGCACAACGAAAACCATGGGCACCGCTGTCATGTCGTTTGCGACAATGGACACCGCATGCATGTCTGTTTCGACTTTGGACACCGCCGTCACTTCGCTTTCGAGTATGGGCACGGCGGATCTATCGACCAAAACCGTGGACTCTAGAGTATTTATGCCCCTCCTTTTATGAGCTCGGTTCGCGCAACAGTTGGCCTTCCGCACCCTTTCCACTACGTCACATCAAAATGGGTTGTTTTCCTCTGTGAGATGGCGGTTGGTGTTCTGCCTTGTCAACGAGGCTGACGAGGATCTCTCGGTTGTCACTATCGGCCCAATGTCCTTCATTGGCAACATATTCGAAGACACGTGTGTAATGCCTCCACGCACGCATAGCATTAATTCATGCAAATGGTGTAGAACGAAGCACGATATGCGTCAAACCTAGGTCGGAGAGGACATGGTTTGTGCACAATATTTTTGGCTCAACTTGCGTCTTCTGCACCTCCCCCTGAGGTTTGGCGTCGTACCTGCGCTTGGGCGCAAGGGTTCCGCTCCCTTACTATTCACGTTTGAGCGAATAGTGCATGTGCTACGGAGCTATTTATTTCTGTCCATTCCCGGATGAGTATTTTTTTTTACTGCGTGGGCGTCTCGTTGCTTTCTCGGTCGGTGTTGATACCTGGATTATTTTCTGCGATCCGTTGATATCTGCGTTATCTCTTGCTCGACGACGGGCGAATGAGTTTCATAGTTCCGAAAACTGGGTACATCGTGACCGAACCCTAAGAGATTTTGCTTCTCTAGGTTTAGACGGTGTTACGATTCGATGCATGTGCACATAGTGAGAAACTGCTAGGAAGCTTCCTAGACTTGCTGCTGCTGACGTGGCGACACTGTCCAGTCAGCTGATGCACTAGCAAGCAGGCAGGTGCAAGAAACAGCAAGGATCAGGCTAGGGAGACGCGCAAAGTCTCATAAGCTTCAATAGCTTAGTAAGTGCAGAGAGAAATGACAAATGACAGGTCCAGGGGATAAATACCTGCCGCGGCGCACAGCGGGTGTCGCACGCGGCAGTCCAAGAGCTGTCCTAAAACCGGCCCAAAACCACTGTTTTGGCCGTAACTCTACGCACACATGTCAGAATCCTGCGCCGTCTGATCCTAGACGTGCAGAATCAAAAGACGCACGCAACGACTGGTCACATGCATGCATCCATCGACTGACAGCGAGTATATAATGCAAAAACATGCAAATGGGTCTCATGCCCAGTCCGCCGAAAGGCGCCTGCAAGACGTAGAAGGCACAGCAAGGAGTCCCGGTGACATCTGGGGCTCTGGAACAGTGGTCGGTCAGCTCCAGACGGGTAGGCCGCCGCCTGTCGTCGCGCCGGTGTCACCAGGGCCGCCTGCCTCAGGGATCTGCACGAGTATGGACACGGCCGAGTGGTCACAGTAAACTGTACAGAAACGGCACAAATCACAACACTCCCCCATGACCCGATGGTACGCATGTCCATACGCGTGCAGCACTGGTACAACCACATAGTGAGTGACACAGACAGATGAGACA
>SZWC01010461.1:9738-48095 GCA_023375785.1 Penium margaritaceum | reverse complement strand
GTGGGAACACAACTGTGCAACATGCAATGTCGTGGCAATCAGGCACTAGACAAGTTGAAGTGCACGTGCTAACATCTTGGGAGCAGTTCAAGCAAGCCACTAGAGACTGCTTTGGTATCATGAACGCATCTATTGTCATACGTTACGTAAGAAACTAAAGCAATGAACACATGCTAGATCTTCCCAGGATGACACGTGTAAATTCACGGTGGTATAGTTGCAGGTCAAAGACATGGCACAGAATCCCTCTATGATAAAACGATGACTATCTCACAGAAATTCACCATTTGGTCTTCCATGCCAATAAATTCACATGAAAGTACCTATGTGTGCCATGTGTTACTCTTCTTCTTACGTTCCAAACAGATCACTAACCATGCATAAAAAGGCATCATGCAATTGTGATGGATTCAATGAGGCATGCCCCTTACAGTTTTGGCGCTCGGAGGTTCACACGTCTCAAAGATTAGATGTAACACCATGCGTGTGCATTTTTGGTTATACTAGTATCGTGATATCACTAGATGCCCATGGAATTTAAACATCACCTTGTTTGTGTATTTCTCAAAACAGAGGTCAATCTCGTTAGTAGATTGGTCAACCGCAACACCGGTAAATTTTACCTTTATGATTTTCCGTCATATCTAAGATACCGGTCCTTCTTAAATGCCCACAATCAAATGGATTGGAATGGGCTACACACAGTTGGGACTCATCCAAGATTTGGGTATTCCTCTTGGTGAGCAGTGCTTCTTGTGCCAATGATAATCAAAGTTCCTCAATCAACATGCTCTTGTGCCATGGCAGCTATTCCTTGAGGCTCTTTAGAGATGGCAATGCATGGTTTAAACTACCATTTGTCCCTGTATTTTAACTCAGACCTCCTGCCTTGCCTCCACATGTCGCACCGGTGAACCAAGGCAGTGGCACACGATTCTTTGAGCTTGTCAACCTGAACATATGAGAGGTTGTTGAAGTCAATGGACAAATGCTATGGGGTTTTGAGCCAACCATGCTTGTTGTGGCCGCTAACTCAGGGTTTCTTCCAATTACAAAGGAACATCCCTTCATTGTCAACGTATTTACTAGTTAACACTACTATTACTGGATGCGCTTGCTCGTGTTTTCAGCGCGAGGCCATCAAGATACTTGTTGGCAGTAATGTACCAAAGACTCGTAGGTTGTAGTCATGATATGCAGATATTGCCTTCAGTATCACTAACATCCAAGGCCAGATACAAATTGAGTGTGAGTCAAGCATCTTACAAATAGTGAATAAACGTTGTGCTTGAAGCATGGGACACTTTGTGCAATTTCAAACCAGCTTTAGGTACATTCTGATAACAAGTGTTACGAGAATCAAGCGTGTGTATGGAACTATGGAGCATAAAGGAGGCATAGTTAAGGCCTTTATTTGCAGTTAATCCTTGATTTTTACACATTATATGAAGTTTGTGTAAATAGCCCTTTGTTCATGAAGCTTCTTATGAGATTATCCATGGCTTGAAAGGTAAGGTTTTACTTTTTGCTCATAAGACTGGATCTTTGGGCGAGGAGGGAAGGGGTGGGCGAAAGAAGTATATGAGGCAAGTGTATGTGGTAGTATGTTGTATTAGAAAGGCTCATGTACCAAATATATACATTAATGTAGTGTTCTTTGCCATGCATTCCTATGTGTGAGGCATTCACACAAAGTTCTTCATTCAGTAGGGGGAAATGGAGATCCCCGAAGTGTATGAGGTGGGTGTATGGGGTTGTGAATAATAATTCTCGAACTCGTGTCTTAAACACATACACTTGCGCAGTGTTGCTTGTTACACGTTCCTTTGTGTACTAGGTTGCAGTCATGGGTCATAGGACAAGGGGAGAGGGAATGGACAATTGTATAAGGCAAGTTCATTAAAAAGTGTACTATGATCTGAAAGCTAATGTGAATAATATACACAATTGTGTATTGTATTTTCTTGCAAGTCTTTGGTGAGAGTAAAGAGTGATAGTCATGGATCTTTCAGAGACACTAGGAGAGGGAAAACGTTAAAGGCAAGTGCTTATGGAACTGTTTTGTCTTTTGAATTACATCATACAGAAAATAATACACCCATGTATAGAATGTTAAAAGACATTTTAGGTAAGAATGTGTGCTCATGTGTTTCAAATGTGGTGTGCATGGCAGGCGAAACATCAGTTTGCGAAAAAAATAGTTTTAAAGGGAGGAGTTTGTTTGATGATTTACCTTACATGTTTTTTTCTCATATAGTTTGAAGGAAATCATCAGTGAAAAGAAATGTACTTTACTACTTTATTGTAAGGGGGAATAGGTTAGTCCATTCAAATGTCCAACCAATGTAAGAACAGAAAACGTACGCAGTACGCTCTCACACAACTACCACGTTTTGTTCATCATGTTTCATTACCCAGGCTAGTATTGCTTCAGGGTTGCCTTTTGTGTACTTTGGCATGCTATAAACTATTGTTTCAAGGTCGTCCTTGTTATCCCCATAGATTGTTGTATCCAAATGAATTTTTTTTAACAACCTATCCGAAGGTGTTCGTGCCTTGTCCATACCTTATGAGGAATTTTTCAAGCCTGTTCGTGCACCAAGGACTTCTGGAAGAAAGTGGAAAAGAAAACTGATCATTGGCATAGGAGTATCCTGGCCGCTACTACTAATTTTGTGTCTTTCAACCAAACAATACATCCAAAACATCCAACCAAACTCATGTTTTTATCAGGGAGAAACGTATGATAATGTACCATTTTATCATCAAGGAAGTCATAGTTTGATGTCTTTGTACCCGCACATATGGTGCTGGTCTCCAAATGGTTGCCAATGTCTTTTTGAGTTTTGCGATAGCGTCCTTGGCGTCGGTTTTGGTAGACTGAATCACGTCTGCTTTTTGTATGTATGCATATGACTTCCCATATACTCGCTTGTACATTTGGCCCATACACCTTTCCCAGATCGGGGGGGGATGGAGGTGGTTGGGGAACGAGCGATGTTGATTTCCAAGCAAACAGAGTTTCGGTGGTTTGCTATTGGAGTTGTTAGGAAGTGTTGGAATAACCTCCACACTCCTTCTGGTAAACGTTTATGAGGAACTTGTACTGGTAAGTGTATTGAACGCGGTATGGACACTCTGAAAAAGAAATATAGCAATGGCTTCATACACATCAATGTATAAGAAGGTTCATCCACAGGAAGTGGTTGTCAAAAGAGGGGACTGTTTTGTGAAGTATATGTTGGCTCTAACTACAGGTTACTCGTCTTTCTTCATACTCGTTTTTTTGAAAATATTTCCTCCATTTTGTATTAGTACAAGATTGAACAGTCTGATTGCAAGATCGGATGTTTTAGTGACTTGACGCATGCAAGACAAACATGGGCATTGGATTGTTTCATCCAACATCCAGAACTACATTCTTCGGTTTTGTTTTTATCTTGGTCAACTTCCGTCTCCAAGCTCTATCTATTCATTGATGTAGCATCTTACATGTTGACCATTGCCAAGCTCGCCTGCCACAGCTAAAGAGTTCCAGTTATTACAGAATAAGTGACATTGAAGAGAGAGTGCACAGCCGGAATTTTGGATCATGCAAAGGAGAAGGTCACAAGGTGCTGGCGTTTATATCTCTGTCAAGTTTGTGTAAGGGCAAATGCCATTCAATGTTTGATTGCAGAGTTGGGACAAGTCTCTTTCGTGTTTTCAATGAAAGAGGTAACCACGCCTAGAACCTCTCCCGGTGTAGGTATTCCAGTATAGAATGCAAATTAGAAGATGAATTTCATCAGTTGGTGTTGCAAACCCTACAAGTGAATTATTCAAACTCTTCTCCACCTTTCACATGCTTCCGAAAATCTTTCTAACATTCTCTTTACATTACTCTTAGTTTTTTTAGGAATTACAAAAACAATGTAGAAAGATACTGATTGAATGGGTTCATTTCCTATAAGCATCCTCACAATGTTGATGAGACTTGCTCACTTGTTTGAAAGTGTGTGGATCAGGGATGATTGCTCATAAGTGGGGCCTTGTGAGCTTAATGAGGATGATGTGTGTGAATTCATAATGTTACTCTCCAGTTATTCAAGGAGATGTGAGGATATAGAACACTTCTCATCGAATAGATGGATGCATCTGAGTATTTAACTATGTATTCTTTGTAATTTTGTGAGAGGAGTAGAACATCTTTTGTCCTGTTTAAAGGGATTTGGGAGCTATCATGAAAAACATAACTAGATTACAGTAAGAGTATATGGCCAACATTTCTACACGTATTTGGAACTTTTATTTTCAGATCAATGTTCGAAGACAGAAATACCTACACAATGAGGTCAGATACTCAAGCACGTCAAGGACGTAACACAACATCCACTTTCACGACCATGTTGATAGTGCACGCTTGCTACACCAACCATGACACTGAGCAGAACGTGGAGGATTCACATGGATGAGGTGTTGAGTAGAAGATGATTAACTGATTTGGGATAGTTGGATCATTTGCACACATCAGTAAGTGCACTTCGATGACAGGTGTTAAACATGTCTAGTACATGTGTATAACAGTGAGAAGCACAATGAGGCATACGTTGGGACTTGGATGCTCGTGTCAAGTGACACGTGGGACGCTGCATCGTGAATGGTTGCGTAGAGGAACCCTCCTAAGATGCCGGATGATTTGAAGAATACGAAGGCATGTTTTTATAAAATTCCAGTACCGTTGAGAAGTCGACCTCATAGTATTAATGTCCATTCGTGGAGCTTAGGGATTCTGTAAATCCCGAAGGATGATGATATGTGGTATGTTGTGTAGCCATACAATTTGATTGACAAGAAGTCATTCAATCCTATTGCAATAACACTGACCGTCGTAGGGTATGTTGGCGTGAAGCAATAACTGCGCTGGATTTATGCTACAGGCTAGTGTAACCAATTCTTGATTCGGAGGTTCTTACAAAAAGTTGCAGATTTTTCTGTGACTTGTCAAGAAAATTCCACTTGGGAATCTTCTATTGTACAGGCCACTTGATTCCAGGAATAATCTCGCAAGTGTTGTGTCCACGACTGGGAAGTGTACATAACTATGTTGGAAAGTCCAAGAGAGGAGTGACCACCTCGGTTTTCTCACCTACATTGGACAACTCAACAACAGTCTCAGACAAGGCAGGTTGGAGGATGCAACCCTACGAGCTGTGCGCATGACATTGTACAGGCAGCACCGAGGTCGTCTGAGCCAGTACACGACCTCGTCAATGAATTACTACATCATCAACACGTCGTCCAATGCTGGAAAATGCTTTACTACATCAGCAGGTGGTGCCGTTGAGACTACTACCTACAAGGGAGCAGAAGGGACTAGACTCCCTCAAGCGTAGCAGTATAAAAGGAGGGGCTAGTAGCCGTTACATCTTATCTCAGCAATCCAGTGCAACTCAGTGACTGCTACCGCCATCAACTCTGCAAGTGTGCCATCTGCTGAAGATCACCTGCGTCGACCCAGTGAGCCTGGCAATACTGCCAGCTTGGCTAGGAGGCGCCCTGACTTCCTGAAGGCCTATCATCATACAAGACACGCCAAGACTCCTGCTACACGGCTGGACGCCTGGCAAGACGTTGTGCCCAGTTTGGGCCAGGACTAGAGTCAGAGCTTTACTGTTCATATGCTACAGTGAGACTTGCACATAGAGTTTCTGTACATGTACTTTGTATTTTCTTTATACAATCACAAACTCCCCACAAAACAAAATAGCTTCCGCACATTGCCTTTAACTTTTTTTTTGTACAAGTCAAGCTTGGCACATCAAGGTCCTAGCACGACAGCAAGTTCTATCTAGCCTTTGTTGTGGTCGTGCGAAATCTATCATGGTATCAGAGCGAGGTCGTGCTTCTAGCTAGATCAGCTGCAGTAGCAGCATAGTAGTTGTTGTAGCTGGTGGAGACGACATCCACCATCTCTGTACAAGTGGGCGGTAGCATCAAGGTTGTCGCATTCGTCTTGCAGTTCAACGTGCGCATTACTCAACCAAAGAGGTATCCATGAGTGGCATGGAACCTGAAGATCAAGGGGGAGGAACACCTCCCCATGGCAATCAATCTGTGCTACATGGTTTGCATGTGGGTCAAGAGCAAGGGCGCCATGTTGCAGGTCATGCACAACGCCAAGCAGTAGAGGAACAATGCTTGGCGGAGCAAGCACAACAAATAGTGCAGCAGGAAGCATTGGTGCGACAAGCTTTGGAGCAAGAAAGGGAGGCATTGAGGCAGCAGCTTGCAACGCAGGAGCTTCTTTGACAACAAGAGCAGCTCACTCATGATGCTCAAGATTCACACACTTAGCAGTTGCAGCAGTCACATGCTGCCTTGGCGGCATGCTCAACTTCAGCAGCAGCTGGCTTTGACTCAACAACAACAACAGCAGATGCAATAATACATGATGCAACAACAACGGAAACTGCAACAGCAGGAGTCTATGCAGTGGCAACAGCCGTCACAAGGATCATCTGCTCATCTGCCTCAAGCAATTCCTCCACCAGTCATGGAACCAGCTGACCCCCAGCAGGTGCAGACTGGAACACCTACAAATGGAGGAGTGCCACAATAGTTTATGGCACAATCTCAAGGGATGCCTGGGGTCCCACCCATGGCAGCATACCAGCAGGCTGAGCCGGGGCTCATGCCACAAGCCTATACGGCCCAACCTGCAGCAGTAGCAGCAGCAGAAGTAGCAGTTGCCACAGCAGGAGTACCAGTAATCCAACCACAAGCAGCTATACCCATGCAACAGTTTCCCATGCATGCCCAACCAACGGCAGTGCAAGGTATCCCGTTTCAGCGTTTGGAGAACACAGTGCCTGCAGCACCAGCATCTCTGCAACTGCACAAGATCAAAGTTGAGAAGTTTGACGATGAGAAATTCCCACACTGGGCGCATAAGTTCAAGAAGGTTGTCCAGATTCACTGTTTGTGGGAGTTCTACAACGGGCACTATCTGCCTCCACCTGCGGGATCATCATCACAAGCGGTGTCAGAATTCAAGTTCTACACCCGTGCTGCATACATGGTGTTGGACAACCAGCTGAGTCCTCGCATCCAACAGGCGATCAGGATGTTTGAGGAGACAGCTGAGCCTGCTCGACTTGCATGGTCCTACCTCTTACGGACCTACATGTCCGGTGACTCTACCTTCAAGTCTGACCTCTTGACTGAGCTATTGCACATCAGCCTCAGTAGCTTCGACAACATAGAAGACTACATCAACAAGGCAAAGTCTCTACGTGATCACCTTGTAGTAACGGATGCTCCCATCTCAGAACCCGTGTTTGTAACCTTCCTACTCAGTGGATTGACTGGAGACTAGTAGAATGTGAGACATGTGCTGAATTTCAAGCAGGAAATAGAGTTGACAGAGGTATACGTGTGCAAGACGCTACAAAGAGAGCAACACGACCGCAATCTTGCAAAGGAGAAGGCCGGGCTTTTGTCCAACACACCGTTTTCTTCAGTAAGTGTAGCCCACGTCAACGCAGCTCATCCATCGTGGAAGAGCCAGCCAATGATGAACTGAGCATCTTCCCAGGTCACTCCCCAACCAAGTCCAAACGCCAACTCTCGCAACGCAAGTGGCCAACACATAGGATCACGACCTGCAATAGAATGCCATCATTGCAAGAAGATTGGCCACAAGAAAATGGACTGCAAAAAGCGGATTGTGGATGAGGCGCTGACAAAGAAGGAAAAAGGCTACCAAGGCAAAAGGCCTGGAGACAAAGGGAAGGAGAAGAAGGATGGTGACAAGGATAAGGAGACTCAGGAGTCAGTGAAGAATGGCAACAATGGAGGCAAGAAGAAGTTTGATTACTCAGCTTCCGTGTTTCAACTCTCGGATGCACAGAGCAATGGACTCGTTCGCTCACCGTATGTGTGGTACCTCGACAGTGGGTGTACATCACACATCACATTTGACAGGTCTTGTCTCCAGGACCTCCAGCCTAGCACAAAGGGCTTTGTGACAGTTTCCAGCAACAAGCAGGTCCCAGTGTTGGGAAAAGGCGGAGTGGTAGTGATAGGCTACGACGGAGCTCAGGATGCCGTCAACTTACTGTCACTCGGACAGCTGATGAAGAGAGGAGCTCACATTGTGAGCAACGGTAACAATATCACCCTACGGAACAGTGAAGGGGAAGTGTTTTCCAAAGGACGTCTCCTTCCATGCGGCATGATCGGACTAGACTTCAGCCCTCCTACGAAAATAGCTGAAGTTGATCCCTTTGCGGCAGCCAATCTACACTAGCTTTCTGGTGCAGATATCTCAGTGTGGCACAAGAGATTCGGCCACATTAGCAATAAAAAAATCAAGACCATGAAGAAGCAACAACAGGTTCATGGACTCGACATCAAGGATTGCGACAAGAAGGAACCTGCAGATCCTTGTGAGGATTGTGTTAAGGCCAAACTGGCACGTCAATTATTCCCTCCCGCCAGCAAGTGCGATATTGCCGAAAAGCTCAAGTTGGTCCACACAGACATTTGTGGACCGCTTCCACCAGCGGCAATGAGCTGAGGTCATCACTACTTCCTGTTTTTCATCGATGACGCGACTCGCTTCACTTGGTGCTACGCCCTCAAGACACGCGACGAAGCATCAACACACTTCTTCAAGTGGTTGGCCATGGCGGAGAGAAAGAGCAACAGGAAGCTTCAAGTCTTACGCTCTGACAATGCTGGAGAGTTCACCAGTACCACCTTCATGTCTCGTCTCGAAGACATGGGCATCGTGCAGTAATTTTCAGTGCCATACACACCGCAACATAATGGTGTCGCTGAACGTGCAAATCACACGATGCAAGAGATGCTCAAGTCAACGCTCCTTAGCGTACAACCTGACAACAGCTCGTAGCCATATGCGCTCAAGCAAGCTGTTTGGGTATGCAACCGTGTACCACACACAACATTCCCTGACATAACTCTATTTTAGGCATGGCATAGTGATAAGCCAGACATCAAAGGGCTGCGGACGTTTGGCTGCATGGAACTTGTTCACGTACCAAAGGAGTGAAGGAGGAAGCTGACTGACAAGGCTTGTTCATGGGGTAAGCATCCGACATAAAAGGATGGGAGTTCATTGAAATAGACTCACAATGCACCATCATCAGCCGCGATGTAATATTTGTTGAGAATCTGACACGCACAGTATAGGAGGCCAAACAGAAAATGGCCCCAGATCTGCTATAGACTTTCTACGACTCCTATGTTGAGTCCCTTGCGGAATCTGAAGGAAAAGCGGCCACACATCCACTCACCTTTTTGAATCTGGATGAGGCGGATAATGAGGCAGTGCGCGCGCGTGAGCCCTTCGGCACTCACCACCTTGAAAGCACCACCCTGGACGATGAGTCGGTTGATGTACGGCATGATGAAGCCAAGACGGTGGGCGTACAAGATGGTTCGCAACCGCCGAGGAAGGTTCAACCTCCACTTGTTGTGGGCAATCGACATTTCACACGCCTCCTGCAATAGCAAATGGAACAAATGCACGTAGATGATGAGGAGGAGCACAACCTTGCCATAACATCGGGCTTATTGTTCAAGGAGGACAAGGTCGTACTTGGTGAATTTTCCACGACACACCTTGCTGCACTTATTTCACGCCCTTTGAAGGAACTCCCACCAGAGCCAAAGACATTACAAGGAGCTCTAAGTGGTGAACATGCAGCAGAGTGGAAAGCAGCACTTGATGCAGAGTACAACGGTCTGATGGAGCAGGGAACGTGGGAACTCACTGAACTACCACCACATGTACGACCTGTGGGTGTGAAGTGGTTTTTTGCATCAAGACCAAGGCTGATGGGAGCATTGACAAGTTCAAAGCCAGACTTGTTGCAAAAGGCTTTACACAGGTGGAAGGAAAGGACTTCTTTGAAACCTATACGCCGGTAAGCCGCTACACAACAGCACGCATAATGCTTGCCATCACAACCGTTGAGGACTACGTTGTGCAACAACTTGACGTGAAGAACGCCTTCTTGCACAGAGAGATGGACACTACCGTGTTCATGAAGCAGCCAGAGGGATACGACGATGGCAGTGGAAATGTGTGCAAACTGGTCAAGAGCTTGTATGGCCTGAAGCAGAGTCCACTTCTGTGGTATAGGAAGGTTCAAGCACTTCTGGAGAACCTCAACTTCCGACCATCGGCCTATAACGACTGTCTCTTTCTTCACCGACCTGCACATGACGCTCATCCAGACTGGTATGCTCTTGTGTACGTGGATGACATCCTCATCATCGGCCCATCTGCATAGTTCATCAAAGAAATGGCTACAGCAATGTCCAAAGAGGTGAACATCACACTCATGCTGTCCTTTGAGTTTTACCTCGGCATGAACATTAAGCGCAACCTCGACTTGCGTATCTTGGAGCTGAGCAAAGAGACCTACTGCACAAAGGTCTCTAAACGCTTTGATGTACCTGATCGATGCGTACCAACACCCTTAACCCAGCAGCAGTTGCTACATCAGGGACAAAGGGGGAGGAGTGAGACCAACTACCGCAGCAGAGTGGGGTCACTTATGCATACTGCAAGTTGCACTCGACCGGACCTACAGTACGCTGTGGGGAACCTTGCACGTGGGAACGAGACCTGCACAACGCAGGCTTATAAGGAGTTCGATCAAGCCCTTATGTGCATGAGCGCCACAAAAGACGCAGCACTCCGCTTCGGCACCTCGAAGGACCTGGATCTCAAGTGCTTCGTTGATGCAGATTTCGGAGGCACGGAGGAGGACCAACGGAGCACTACCGGCTTTGTGTGCCTTCTATCAGGAGGTGCAGTCTCATGGTCAAGCAAGCGGCAGAACATCATCACACTCAACTCTGCTGAAGCTGAGTACGTGGCAGCAACATCAGCTGCACAAGAGGTGACCTATCTATGGAACCTCCTTGACGACATCGGATCTGGGCAAGAGAAGCCCACTGAAATCTTTGTCGACAACAAGTCTGCGATCGACCTCGCAAACTCCACCAAATTCCAAGGACGCACAAAACACATAGACATACGCGATCACTGGATCCGGTCAAAGGTCGTTGATGGCACTGTGCGGCTCGTACACGTGCCTGGTTTTGAGCAAGCAGCGGACTTCCTAACCAAGACAGTTCCAAAAGACATTTTCAGTCGATGCGCTGTCAAGTGCGGACTCACCTCAAACGCGCTCTCGCAGTACCGGAGAAACCACTGCGAGCTCTCCGGCATGCGGAAGTCAAAGATTTGCACCCTCACCATGACGCAGAAAAGCAGTGGCGACCTGCTCAGATGCTTCATGGTGTATGGAGAATGCGGAGTACCACGTGCAGCTGACAGGGGGAGAGGAGACAAGGTGCATGCTGTCACTAACACTCCACACGTCAACTGGACGTCGTCTCTCGCATCCCCACCGCTACACGGCAACAATACAAATCCAGAGTGCAACACAGCAGAAGGCTACAAGTCTCAGATTTCAGAGTTCGTTGGTGAGGAACCTGGACAATTACCCGAATTTCAACTTTTCGGTGCGCCGATTTCCTTGACATTGGTGGTGTTCAAAGCTCAGGCTCGTAGCTCTTTGTCCACAAAGGAGCAGTTGGTTGCAGCAGAAATCCTTCTTCCGCAGCTTCCAACGCAGCATCTTCAGCAAGCAGCCACAGTTGGACATTTTTCGGTTGAAGTTTTGTCGCCGCAAGTTTTATGGAAGCAGGTTTTACAAAAGCGTGCTGACCACTCTCCTGCCGCGGCTAGTCGTCGTGCAAGACGGCGACGTCAGCAAGAGCCCACGACGTCGTCACGCGACAAAAGCATGACGCGGCCGCCGAGCGGCGGCTTCGGAATGCGACCGCGGGCTCCCGACGCAAGCTCGCTCGCTTGCGCGAGCGACATTTTGCTCGCGCAAGTGAGCGAAGTTGGCAGACATGACCCCACGGCATTCCGATCCGGAAGCCGTGAGGTCACCACCCCCAGCATTATTGCAAGAAAAAAAAGGAAAAGACAAAAAAGAAAAAAAGACAGAAAGGACTTCACTTCCTTGCACAGCGAAGCGAACCGGCGGGGGGGGGGGGGGGGGGGACGGCGGCAACTCACCTCGCCAAAACGTGCCCGTTGCCACCAAAAAAAGTCAGCACGGCCGCCGACTTCAGCAGTGCTCTCGCCCCAACCGGTGCAAACGGTCAAGTGCAAGGCCGTGGAGCAGGACGTGCGAGGGAGCGAGAGAAAGACGGCAGAAAACAAACTCGGTCAATGGCACGCGGAACAACGGCACCGACGAGCAGCTCGTCACTTGAGAGTCAAGGTTCGGCCGCCGTATCCATCTCCAACATTCCTTGACCAACTGGCGGATGAACAGGACGAGGAGAGCCTGCCGGTGGCACTACAAGCCGAAATAGCAATTTTGGCACCTCTCCCGGTGGAGGAGACCACCTACGCAAGAAGAAAAAATCAGCTTCGCGTAAAGGCTCGACGAAGAGACACCTGCCCGACGTTCTCTCTCTCGGGAATGAACTCCTGAGTAAGAAAACACATTTTGAGGATAAGGATGCGGCCACGGGTCTTCCTCCAACGGTGAAGGGAATCGAGCAGACTGTAGGAACGGCCTCAACTCGGAACTGTGCTCTCCAAAACGACACACTGCACAACAGGGGAGCAACAATAACCTTTTCTACTCCTCCTCCAAGGATGGAGCAGGTCAGAAATCATTTTCTGGCCTTAAGTCCCATCCTACCTGCTCTCCTGCGACCCTTCCAAGGCAGGACAGCTATTTTCTTGGAATTTCCACCCACGGGAGTGATTTTCAAGAAGGGTCATACCGAGACCCCTGACAACCCAACTGGAGGTGGAAAACCCAAGGCACTATCGACGGCATTAGGAAATCCACAAGACGGAGTGAAAATCGAGGAGGAGTCAAGAGTCGCAATTACGCTTGGGGAAATGACAACTTTGACACCAGGAAATGTTTCACCCCATGTGGAATTTTCTGGACCACTGTTGGAGCGCGGAGAAGAGCCCAAGGAGACCCAAGCTATGTTCTACGTGCACCCAGAAGCTGAGATCAGGGTCGGACAGATTTTCTTCCGCCCGATAAACTACCCAAACTTCATCTTTGAGACTCGAGCTTCTGACAAAGACGCGGACATCCCTCTCACCGAACCAGCTCTTATGGCTACCAAAGAAATCATTGAAATCTTCACCTGTGAGTGAAATCGACAAGGTGCCCATCATCACCACCACACTTATCGAGGAGGAGTGTTGGCAGGAAGCGATAACTGCGCTGGATTCATGCTACAGGCTGGCGCAACAAATTCTTGACTCGGAGGTTCTTACAAAAAGTTGCAGATTTTTCCAGTGATTTGTCGCGAAATTTCCACTTGGGAATCTTCTACTGTACATGCTAGTTGATTCCTGGAATAATCTCGCAAGTGTTGTGTTCACGACTGGGAAGTGTACGTTGGAAATTCCAAGAGAGGAGTGACCACCTCGGTTTTCTCACCTACATTGGACAACTCAACAATAGTCTCAGACAAGGCAGGTTGGAGGATGCAACCCTACGAGGTGTGCGCATGACATTGTACAGGCAGCACCGAGGTCGTCTGAGCCAGTACACGACCTCGTCAATGAGTTACTACATCATCAACGCGTCGTCCAATGCTGGACGACACTTTACTACATCAGCAAGTGGTGCCGTTGAAACTACTACCTACAAGGGAGCAGAAGGGACTAGACTCCCCCAAGCGTAGCAGTATGAAAGGAGGGGCTAGTAGCCATCACATCTTGTCTCAGCAATCCAGTGCAACTCAGTGACTGTTACCGTCTGCCATCTGCTGAAGATCACCTGCGGCGACCCAGTGAGCCTGGCAATACTACCAGCTTGGCTAGGAGGCGCCCTGACTTCCTGAAGGCC
Source organism: Penium margaritaceum (assembly GCA_023375785.1). Lineage (NCBI taxonomy): Eukaryota > Viridiplantae > Streptophyta > Zygnematophyceae > Desmidiales > Peniaceae > Penium > Penium margaritaceum. The sequence continues at coordinate 34,173 of SZWC01010461.1, read as the reverse complement.
TGTCATCATAGAAGACACGCCAAGACTCTTGCTACACGGCTGGATGCCTGGCAAGACGTTGTGCCCAGTTTGGGCCAGGACTAGAGTCAGAGCTTTGCTGTTCATATGCTGCAGTGAGACTTGTACATAGAGCTGCTGTACATGTACTTTATATCTTCTTAATACAATCACAAGCTCCCAAAAAAACAAAATAGCTTCCGCACTTTGCCTTTTAATTTTTTTTGGTACAAGTCAAGCTTGGCACATCAATTTCCTAGCACGACAGCAAGGTCTATCTAGCCTTTGTTGTGGTCATGCAAAATCTATCAGGGTAAAGGTATGAAGAATTGGAAGTCTGTCCAACTCCACGAGGATGGCATCATACCCCCCTCGAGATGGCACGTAGTTTTGTCATGAATTCCATGTTGATGTTGACCTATGGCACTATAAAAATAGGGAGCAGTTGGAGTAGTCCTAGTGGCCTTAAGTGATGAGATATTTGTCGTTGACAGGCATTGCATTATTTGCAATATTTTGTTACATTAGTTTGGATGCCATCCCCCCAACAACATCTTTTCAACTTCTCTAGTGTCACATCTTCGTTCAATGGTCCATGTGGACCGGTGTCCTGGTGTTCCTCCAGTGCCCTACAAATCATTAATTTCGATATTAATGTTCTTAGTGGTGGTCGAAATTCGTCGAAAATGGACTTTCATTGAATTCAAAAGTACCACAAAAATACTTAAAAAATAAATTCGACGAATTCAATGATCTACCCTTATGTTTTTGTTTGTCTGATTCTAAGGCTCGTGGGCTAGTGGTTCTTGGCATGTTTTTGTCTGTGCGCATAACTTTTTTGAGGGGTAATGCTCAACCGTGGTGCGCGTCATCTGTTGTGCACGCACACTTAACATGCTGCCAGAACCAACCAGATGCTTGAGCAGACACGCGGAACCGGCCGGTCACGTGACCAGTCGTGTGACCAATCAAGCAAAACCGACCAGCCGCGTGACCTGTCCAACCTGACCGGTCAAATCTGACCTGTCAAACGTCCAAATGGTCAGAATTGACTGCTCGTGGCTTCGAACATCGGAACAGGTCTCCGTTAAACGTCGAAACAAAATAACTCATCTGGACCATTCGTCGAATTTAACGTACTACCCCCCACTTCTCGTCAAATTTAAGCATACACCCTAAATAATTCCAAAACCCCTAAAAGTTGATTGTATTAATTATGCAACAAGTCAGTCATTGAATTTAATGATCACTAGGGTAGATTCCACCTCATTTGGTGGTATGAAGGCTTGGCGAGTGAATCACCATTGCCAGTGGGGGTCGTCAAACCAAAACGTGGTCTTGTCCTACCCATTGAATTCCTTGTAACTGTTCTCAAATGGTCTCACAAGGTACGGGTCTCGTTGGATGAGAAACGTGTTAGTTACGGCCATCAAACATGGCCTACGACTCAGAGCATCTGTTGGAATTATTTTTCCAGGTCGATGTTTGATGTAGCGATCAAAGTTGGACTCAAGGAACTCCATCCATCAATTTGTCAATGTCAGAGATTTGCTTGAGTCTTGGGGTATTTGAGTGCTAGATGGTCAGTGTAGACAATACGTCATCCATATTCCAGACAACACTGCCACACCTTGAACACATGCACAACTTCAAGCATTGTTCTTTTGGTCTCGTATTCTACGTTCCGGCCCGCAAAGTTTTTGCGACTTGTACGCAATCCGCTGGCCTTCACTGTCATTGTCTTGGAGGAGAACATCTTTGATTGCTCAATCAGGCGTTTTGGCAACTGTTGATCTGTAAATTGTAGGGCTAGCGGCAAGGTCAGTGCATTTCTCAAAGAGTTGAACACTTCTTGTTTGCTGTCTTCCCAACGCCACTGCGGATTTTTACAAGTGAGAACGGAGAGGCGCGCTGACACCCGGGACTAGTTTTTTACAAACCAATGGTAGTAGATTTAGAATCCTAAAAATGCCCGTACCTTTCAAACATTGGTCGGCATCGGCCAATCAACGACCACCTTCACTTTCTTTAGGTTCATGATGATCCATCTGACACCAATGATGTGGCCCAAAAAATCAATGAAATGGAAACAGAAGCCACACTTTGACAGTTATTTGTAGAACATCTCTATTTGTAGCATCTTGAGGCAAAGTTTAAGACATCCAATTTACTCCTTTGGAGTGCAGCTATACACCACGATCTTGCCAAGATACACGATGACGAAGTCATCAAGGAACGCCTGTGAAATTTGATTCATTGTATTCATAAACATGTCATGGGCATATCTGGCTCCAAACGACATAACCGTGAACTCAAAGTACCCGTATCTGGTACAGAATTCCATCTTCTTGATGTCCTTATCCCATAGAAGGTTCAGATGATTGCTGTTCCAAAGGTCAAGTTTGGTGAAAATTCTTACCCTGCGACTTTGATAAAGAATTTTGTTTGCTTGCGGAAGAAGGTAATGGTTTTTGATGGTGATGTTGCTGAATGCTCGGTAATCCAAGTACATACACATCTCATTATTTTGTTTTTTCATGAAAAGTACAGGTGCGGCACAGGGTGACATAGATGTCCTGATGAACCTCTGACCGAGCATCTCGTACAGCTGCTTCTTGAGTTCAATCAACTCCTGGTCACTCATTTGATAGGAACCCTTGACTGCCAGTCTACTGTCTAGATTTGGATCTATCTGGTTATTGGTGGTGTGTTATGGAGGCAATTATTGGGGAAGATTATCAGAGAAAACCCCTTTGAACTGCTCGACAAGAGATGCGAGTTCCTCAAGAACAAATGTGAACTTGTCAGGTCTCGAGACCGATGTGGTTACGTTTGTTTCTATAGTTCATCTTGCTTCCCTTGTTGCGATGTGAAAGTGCCAGAATTGTGCTCTAGTTTGCTGATATCATTATGCAACGTGATGTCGGCCATCATTTTATGATTGTTGCAACTTCCTCTGCTTCTTCCACCTCTCTTACTTCCTGTAACCATTGTTGTGTCGTGATTCACCCGATTAGAGGCAGACGACTTTCTCCACCATTCATGGTAACACAGACTCTATAATTTCTCTAATCTATCCACGGATTGTGTCTGTACAGGAAATCTAGCCCAACAATGATTTTTTGGTCGATTACTAGGCACATTCTCTGGATTACGACATCGTGCAGTCATAAAGGTTTGCAAAGCAGACCAACCTACAATCACCCGTTAACCCCTCTTTTTCCCAGCACCCTCAATTTTGTGTTCAAATCCAGCTTGTGATTGATATCATTGCTTATGAAAATACGAGAAGCTCCTTCATTTGGTTGTTCCGGTGCCATTTTGCAGCTTTTACAACCCCTCTGTTATGCTCATGGCAATATCACCAGTCAGTCATCCTCGTATCTCTCGTAAGTCTTTGCAATCTCAGGAACCCTTGTATATGAAGATGTGAGATTTGCCAGATGGGGAATCGACCAGCATAGATTTTCTTAACCGAAGAGGAGTTCCGTGGTCTACTCCTGTCCTTTGTTGTTTACCAAATCCTCATTTTTTCCTTGCAACTTCCTCCCCTTTCTGGCCTGAGGTTGTCGTTTCCAATAGCTTTGCAATATCTGACCCACATTCTTGCAAGTTCAACACAGGTATTCATCACATTGATGGACATCCTCAATCTCTTCCATCGGAGACGAGGTTTCTGTCGACTGTGACTTTCGTCCGCCACGATGTAGACTGTGGCCTTGGGATCTCTTGCTGTTGGATTCATGTATCCAAGTATTATCGTCAGCACTGTCAATGCAATTGGCTGTTGCGATCATCTATGAAATTTCATATTGGATACTGAATATGGTGGTTGCTCGCTTGATATAGTGCTTAGGATCGTTGTTGTAGAAACACAGTTTATTGGGAGCGAGGTCACTGTAGGTGATTAATCGTGGAACCACTGTGTATGTTTTTTCACGCTAGATTTTTTATGTAAGCGCTGAAGCTTGTGTTGAAAATTTCCCCTCTGCATGCCCAAGTGTGGTGCTGGAAGGTGCCGGCGAGCCACCAGAGAGAGGAAAAACGTTGCAGTTAAATCTAGCGGCTGAAGGATTACTTGTATCCTAAAATGGAGGATCCCCTGAAAGTTGACAAGTCGGTTAATCCGGTGGAATTTGTCTCATTGGAATCGGACAAGTAACAAGGGAGATATGACCTTCCAAAGTTGGGGTGTGCGCGGCGGCTCTGGGAGCCGGCCGCGACTCGACTGCCGGTGAAAAATCGACCGGAGCGAGAAACAAATTTCCATTATGGGATTTTGCTCCCGGAAGACTGCCGAGGCGTTCGGTGGATGATATCCACTGGATCAAGCAGTGAAGGTTGTTACTGAGGGACTTAGCTAACATCGTGGCTCGGCGTCTGAAACTCAGTAGAACTTCTGGTTACTTGGGGACAGTCAAAATTCTGACTGTTGGTCCAAGGAAAGGTTTCAAATCCTTTCGCATCCCATCATCAAACTCGATCCAAAAGTGGCAAAGGTGCGTTGAAACAGTGCAAAGGACCCCTCCATCACGTGCAAAGGGATCTGCGCCTTGGGAAGGATACTTTGCATATGAAGGAAGGCGCCACGGCGCGTGCGCGCGATGAAGGCGTTAGGCGTTTTTGTGGTGGGTGAGACCTGCGCTCCGGCAAGCGTAACTTGGGTTACGCTTGGCCGCATGTGACAGCTCCCGTCCCAAGGGACGGGTCTACCTGACCTCAAAGTTTATGTATCTAGTAAGTGAGTGGAGGTATGTGAGAGATGAACACAAGATGGCACATATTCCACAAAATGGTGGGTCACGCTATCAATGTTAAACTCACTATGTTGAACGTGATAACGTATGCTCATACAATCAGGGAAGAGAGTGGGAGACAAAACAGCCCGTCAAAGACTCGGCTTCCATATCAAGGTTGGTCTAGCTGCTAGGAAACATGGATAGCTCCTTCACTTAGCTCCCACTGGATAGTGGGCAAGGCTGTTGTGAGGGGTAAGAATGAGTAAACTAACACTTGGCCTCCACACATGAAGTGGGGTCTTTTCGTGGGAGACAATGCTTAACACAACACTATGGGAAGACTATAGCATAGAGGATGGATACCATAAAATGGATACCGCGTAGGAAAATGGAAATGCCTGGAATGAAGGGGAGCGGTCTTGGGAGGAGCACGGTGGTAAGAGAACGCAAGTCGAAAGCGGCGTTGATGACACCTGAAAGGGATATGGGGGAGAGGGTCAAGACATGAGATCCTGTGAATTTCAGGTTTCGAGACGTGTAGAGAGTGATCGGGGAGAAGAATGCAGAAGCAATACAGTTCATGGGAATGTGGTAGAGTAAAAGGATCTGAAAGGAGAACATGGGAGCAAGGAGCTAGTTGAAAAATAGGATGTTAAAGGAGATAGATTCCAGGCAGAAGGCAGGAGAGCGCGGAAGACACAAGCACTGGGAGAGATCACTCAGAGTAGAGAGCGAGACGCTGCTCAGAGCTTGAGTGAAGGAACAAAGCGACAGAGTGAAGGGTTGCTGGAGAGTAGCTCGTAAGATAAAATATTCTTAGACGTTTTGCAAAACGTCTAAGAATATTTTATCCTACCGTGCTCAGAGCTTGAGTAAAGGAACAAAGCGACAGAGTGAAGGGTTGCTGGAGAGTAGCTGGTAAAGAGTGAGCAAGAGGAGAAACAGCAGCTTGGCCACAGAGTCAAGGATGAACATGATTGAAAATGCCTTTTTTCTGGAAAGAACTTGAGGGAATGAACACCTCCGGCATGAACACATATTAGGAAAAAAAAAGCTTCTTTGACAGCTATACGCAAGTTAGAGTTGTTACAATTGCAAAAGGAAAGTTTACTGGGCTTCAACGGTTGGAAGACCACAGAACCATAGCCAAGGTGTCTTGCTGCAGGACGTGAGACTGGGACCGAGTTTCACCTTGGATTTTCCGATAGCATTGCTCTGTCCGATTCACTTTCTAACACCCCCCCCCCCCTAAAGCCAAAAAAACCAAGAGTTATTACAACGAAACATCTCCTTGACCAGGATCAACTGGTTCGACTACAGAGTAGTGAAGATTTTTTTTCCACGTGTCATGGATATTTTCAGGATAGGCTTCAATAAGAAAGTGAAGCTGAAAATCAATGAACTATGTTAGCCATTTATGGATGTACCCATTTAGAAGTTGAAAATTCTATCTCATTTCTGCTTTGGTGCATGGAACTCCTTGATACAAAGCTTGATAGAATAGGGAAGTGGTGACAAAGTATTCATGAATGATGATAGGATAGAGACTTTGGTTCTTTCTTGCCAGCGTTCTGTATTGGTGATTGGTGAAGCTTCAATGGCAGGATCAAGCTCACCTCCTTGAAGTTTAGGAAAAAAACGTTGTGGAAGAGTTGGAAAAGTGGTGCATGGTGTAGTTGCTACGTAACACTGATTGGTTTATTACCTCCCCCACACCTCCTTCAGTAGGTTGAACCACATGGCAGGCGTATACATGATACTGTGTAATAATGATTTGAACAGAGAGTGAATAAGAGGCATTCAAAGGTTTTTTATAATGAGCTCTGGAGTCTCTTGTTTTGGGATTATGAAGCAGTTATTGACTCCCCATGAGCATATTGGAGAGTTTGTACTCTTTGCATTCAATGATGGTTTATGAGGCTATAGTGATGTCTGAAATACTTCAGCTTATGATGTTCTCTCATGTTCATCAAGAACGGAGCCAATGGAGCCGATTCTCCGTCCTGTTGACCCTGCTGCTGATATCTGACAATTGAGATAGATGAATGTTGGTATATTCCAAAAAGGAGAGGTTGAATTTTGATTGTTTATAGTGAATGCAGGAGAATGCACCACATGCACTGCTGATTCTGTTGAGGAGGAAAGATGTGCTAAGTTTGAAGATACAGGGTGTTGCAACAACGCCAATAAGAAAATGGGACACTGCCTCTGTGGATCCTTGGCCACCACCGTTCATTTGTGTCCATGCAAGGATGTGGAGGAGCAGGGTGATTGTCGAGGTTTCAGTCCATTAGCTACAGTGGCTTTTTCTCCTATAAGCTTGACATCAAACAGGAAGGCAAGCATTGTCTGTTTCCAGAGGTGTTGATAGAGGCCTTGAGACTTTTCTTCAACCACCAAATGCTAATTCTGATGCTGTTGCTGATTGATTTCTAGCTTTTGAAGGCTGATTTCTATTTTGCGTTGGCACAGGTTGCTGCTGTGAAGGGAAGAGAAAACACGCAGAAGGTGATTGCTGATAGCTGAAGGCATGCGTGCAGGCCACTTCTGAGGAGCGCAGAGGCACGTGCATAAACTGATAGGAGGAACAGAAAGTGACAAGGGGATGGCAGGTACTAATGCAAGGCGGGAGAGTTGTTGCCTCTGTGGATGCAGGTCACTACTAGGCAGGGAAATGAAACGTGCATTACCAAAGTGTAGACATGATGCTTGATTATTCCTGAGAGCTTATTGCTGATTGGCGCAGGTGCAGGTTGCTGCTAAGGTGGACAGCAACACGTGCAGGGAGGTGGAGGGGCAGGGCCATTTCCAGATGTCTACTGCCAGAGTCATAAATGGTACCTTCCTATTAGCTTTATCGTGAGCAGGTTGAAAGGCTTCACCCGATCCCCGGGGTAGGGGAAACATCCTTGGGAATCAGCTCCAGCCATGAAAGATGCTTGTTGAGAGCTGATAGGCATGGGCGCATGCCATTGCTGCAGAGGGTAGAAGCACATGCACATCCAAGATGCCACTTGCTGATTGGTGGTGTAGATGCAGGGACAGAACCATGTGCATGAGCAAAGCGACAAATCATGATGATGACAATGGTGCAGATGGTGTCGATGGTGCAGATGAGGCCAATGAGGCTGACGGAACTAAAGGAGGAGGATCCATATGAGGAGGATGAAGCAAATCGAGAGGATGGTGCAAGGATATGATGTAGTGAAGAGGTGGAAGAGCAAGCAGATGATGAAGAGAAAGCGGCTGGAGCAGACAGGAGCTGAGACAAGGCTGCTACAAGAGGTGGTAGGACAGCGGTTGCTCCAAGAGACGGCGGAGGCAGTGGAGAAGTAACTTTACCACAAAGTCACAGGGACGGCAAGTAGCAATAAATGTAGATCCAAGATCTTGAGAGCTGCAAGAAAGGGTTATTTGAGGTTAGAATAGGCCAGAAGATGAGAGAAACAGCATGACATGATAGTGCACATAACTTCTGAAGCAGCTTCTAGAAAGGGCGACTCAGCTGCTATTGTGGACTGTCAATGACTGGAGAATTTGAATGTCACCATGAGAATTGATCTTGGATGCAAGGGACAGCCATAATGGAGTTTTCCACTGAGTTTGAAGGAGCAATGCAAGTTGGTACTTCTAACGTAGGCTGTTGCTGAAGATGGCGAGCAGGCAAGTGAGCTTACAATTAGGCCAGAGGTCGAAAACCACCACGTGCGCTTAGCTTGGGTGCAGGTAGACCAGCAATCAATGGTTGATGTCGTACCTGAGGCGGCCAGGCAGGAACAGGATTTCTCACGCAGGCGGCCAGGATGGCAATGGGGATAACAGGGGAGAGGTCTCATAGAGGAGACTGGAATTGCTGAGGATGACATGGTGATGTGGTCAGGCATACCAGGCAATGTTGCCAGAAGCTCAGATGTTATGTCAGGAGAAATAGTCTTGTGGAGAGGGGATAAGAAGAAGTAGACAGAAGCAATACAATGCATGGCAATGTGGCAGAGTGAGAGGAGCCGAGGGGCAAATACAGGAGCAGAAAGCATTGCACTCCTGACTTCTACCTCATTTACCTCATGAGGTAAATGAGGTAGAAGTCAGGAGTGCAAGGAAGACACGGGCACGCGGAGAGAATTCTTGGAGAAGAGAGAGATGCCTTGCAGAGACTGAGAGGAGGAACAAAATGACAGAGTAAAGTGATGTTATTGAGTGGCTAGTGACGAGTGAGCGAGAGAAAACACGAAAGGGAGGTCGTGGAACAAATGGTGAATAAGATGGAAAGAATTTTAATGGGCCGAACTTGAGGAAATGAACATCCTCCTACTGCCATTTTTTTAAACATAGGAATTACTCAGACATGACAAATTCATTGATATGTCTACCTGCTGAATATGTTTTTATGTAAAAGAAACACAATAGATTGGCCCTATACGAGAGTGCAAAAAATGAAGTGCAATCGCTTGACCTCCAGAAATCACCCAATTGCATGATATCCGGTGTTGGCTGAGCACCAACACCACAAAAAATAAGGGCAAGATGCAATACGGACCAGTTGAGGGACAACAAGAAGAAATGTAGGTAAGATGTTTGAGATAGTTTTCCCAATTGAAAACTGTAAAGCAATAGATTCCAGAAATGAACCAGGAGTACTCTCCAGAATTCATGTTAAAAATGAAACCACATAGCATTATGGTACATACCAAAAAAAAAACCGGGATAAAATGGCTTCGCTGCTAGCCGGAAGTGTGTGCCAGTTGTCACTTGATTAGGGCTGACTTGGCTGGGCTTCGAAATCTAACTGACCAGAGAGCCGTTGCCAAGGTGGCTTGGTGCAAGACTTGATCCTTATTCAGTCATGTGATCTTCTGAGAGCATTGTCTTGTATTGTCATGACCTCGGGTTTTCCTCTGTTGTTATGAGTCCAAACATGGCAGTGACTGAGAGAAAAGGATGTACGTGGCCGAGCAACCAATCATGTAGTTCGGTAACACTGGAAGGAGGCATCAAGGAGTTGGGAAGGGAGCGCCACTAACTCAGCTGTTAAAAAAGGATCACGAATGGGGAAAACAGGAGCAGACTAGCGTTGAGGAGCTCAAGGTTGCAATGTGTGACACTTTGATTATGGTGCATCCTGATTCATCCAAGGTATATTTCACAATGTTGGATGCAAGCGACTACATCATTAGGGTAGTGCTCATGCTAGATCACGGAAGAGACGGAGCTGAAATACACACTTGATGAGAAGGAGCTAATTTTGTGTTCCACCTTCAAGCATTGGCAGTGTTACATTGAGTCGCAACACCACATGGTTTTCACTGATCACTGTACTTTGAGGTAATTGAAGACATTGTTGAACCTATGACGCTGATACACTGATTGTATGGAATCCTTGCAAGGGAGTTTTGAGCAAAGGATCAAGTATAATTGTAGAAAGGTGATTTTGGCCTCATATCTGGCCTCCACTGTCAAGGAGGCCAGATTTGAGCCTTGATGCAATCTTGATGCCGATGGGATATCATATCTTGTGTGGAGTATTCAAGCATGGATATGGTATGGATGGGAGTTCATGGATGGTGTACTGGAAAACACCGTACATGATTGAGTATATTGGAACATGGAGAAAGAGAAAACCATTCTTCTGCCAGAAAATGCACATATGAAGTAATTTCTGTTAGAAAAGGTGCATGATATGTGTAGCGCACGGCTGGCGCCACGTGGATCAAACAGGAATCTTTGGCCGACTAGGCCAAAACCGCGGTGCTTGAGGGTCTCCGATCCTCAAGCCATCCCATCCAACCGCCCCCGGGCCAGGGATCCCTGTTTGATTCACGTGGTGCCGGCCGCACGCTACACCCCCCCCGCTTAGGAGTGAGCCACCCTCGGCATCCACACGTCAGACTCAAACCCCGGTGCTCTGATACCAATGTAACGGCTATGTCTCCAGCTCATGCACTGAGGTCTTTGTCGGAGTTCAAAGGATCACGACATAGAAAAGTAGTGTTTTTTCCACCACGTGATTATGCAAACTCCAACAAAGCCCTAAGTGCAGGATCTGGAGACACAACCGTTACAATATCCATTACTTGGGTCACTTTTGATCCAGAAAGATTCTCAATGTCTTGGCACACCAATACTAGGGGTTATGAATGACAAATTACTGTAAGAAGTTTTTGACTAGTTGCAATATGTGCAAACACATTGAGCCACGGAGGGAAAAACCACCAAGAGAGTTGAAATTATTGCCTATACCATAACGGCCAAGGACAGACATCTCGCTTGACTTCATCGACGGATTTCCCCTGATGCATCATGGAGTAACACATCATTGACTATCGTGGATTTCTTCTCAAAGATGGTCCATCCCATCGCGTGTCCGAAGAGCATCGTGACTACTGGAATAGCTCAAATCCTCCTCTGTCATGTCATCAATTTGCATGGAGTGGTGTAGTTGGTGGTCTGAGATCGATATCCATGGTTTGCCTTGTGGTTCAGAAGAGATCTCTTGGGAAATATTGGCATGCAGGTGCAGCTGGCCGCTGAATACCATCCACAGAGTGATGGTTGAATAGAGTACACAAATCAGAATGTAGAGCAGCTGCTCTCGAGCATGGCTCAAATGGGTGGAGAGGGCTGGGAGGAGAAGCTCGGAGTGCCGGAGTTTGTCTACAACTTAGCACTAGTAGAATCAACAATAAAGGAACTGTTTTAGGTGGTTTATGGCGACCAACTATTGAACCCAACGACCGTTGCTACAAAACATCACTTTTGACTGTACAATAGATTGCCAATGGAATTTCCACCAGACGTGATGTGGTGCAACTACGGGTTTTGAAGGAACAGAAGGAGAAGAAGCATCATGAAGATAAGATTTGAATTGTAGAAGGGTTCATGTGGGTGATCAAGTGATGTTGAGCTCTACCAATCTGTAAGAGATGGGAGTCTGAAGCCCAAAGCTCAAGCCATGATGGATGGATCCGTTTCATAATTTGAAGGAGAATTTGGTTGTGGCCTTTTAGTTAAAGCCTCTAACTCATTACACCATCTATAAGGTGTTATACATATCTCTACTTTATGCCTATCACAAACCCAACACCTTCTTCCAGAATCACAGGACAGATATACCCATAAATGGTCCAGGTTGAAGGGAGTTAAGAGTTTGAGGTGAAGATAACTTTGGCTCACCGCTAGAGGGAAAGTCAGTGTGATTTTCCGATACAATGGAAGGAGTACCTGGCTGAGCAAAACTCATGGGAACCAAAAGCCATCTTGAAGAATGGAGGAACCAACCCTTCAAGAGTATTTCAAGCACTCCAGGATGCTGTACCTTGAATGGAAGGAGAGAGGGATATGAAGGTGCTCCTTATTTTCTGGTATACTCTTGGCTTTGTCTGAGTTTTGGGAGCATCTAGACCTTTTTTCATTTTCAGAATTGAGCTCACATTGAAATTGGCTCTGCGTGACCACAGATGCAAGGAGGAGAAGGAGGTGCAAGCAATTTGAGTGAGAAAGTGAACCACGGTGAGGTCTATGCCCCTAGCATGATACACACCAGGGACATGTTTCACGTGCGGCCTTGAGTGATGTTTTGCATATGCGAAGCGAGGGTGGCTTCCCCCTCTTGGCGCATAGCACGTAGAGCACGCTATCTGCCGAGGTACATTCTCAGAGGAGTTCTCCTGACAACAGACACGGTCAACGGTGGCAGCAGATCTGATGACTGCAACTGTGTCACGATCAAAACACTCAAAGGTGGAGCGGCTACTTGGTGAAATCAACCACCATTGAGAGACATCCATGGTCACAGCACAAGGTGTCAGACTGATGAGGCAGCTTGCCAGAAAAGTGAGCGTCCACCGTGTGGATGCATGGGGATCAAGACAGACCGCCGATCAGAATATATGGACAACCAAGGGATTCTTGCACTACGCTTTAGGTGCAAGTAGATAATACTTGCACTACGCTTTAGGTGCAAGTCATGTAACTGGCAGCAACACAGTGAAAATGGAGAAAAGGAGAAAGGAATTAAAGAGTAAGAGAACAACTGAGAAAAGGAGTGTGCGGTGGAGAACATCTCCGTTTTGAGAATCCTCGATTGAAATGCTCTTGTGAATGGCTCGCACTGATTAAGTTTTCTGCATTTGGTGAGGGGTGTAATGATGAAAGGCTAAAGATACTATTATGGGTGCAGCCAGTAAAAAGCACTGCATGTGTTACTTGATGCACAAGTTCCTCACATGTTTATGAACACCAATTTGAAAGTTGGCTCTGAAGGCTAGGGTGTCTGAAGAAAAACTATTGATAGAAGACTTCATATCTGTTGCGTAACAACACAAACCAATTGCAAACTGGAGATTGCAAGATGTTCTGGCCTGGGGTTGTGCCTGTTGGGTGGTCATAGGATTTTTCTAGAATGATTTTTTCTCTTTCAACACAATCTGCAAGGAGACTAGACTATTGTAGCAGTATACTTCTACGTTTATGGTTCAAGACGCTGCATGCCACTATTTTGGTAACACATGGCACAAGAAAAACTCTCTGAATCAGGCAAAACTACAGTAAAGCAACAAAAAATAGATGAAGTGGAAGTGGGTCCCTGTCAATGGAAGTCAGGAGCGCAGCTAATATCTCTTGGTGTAGCTAAGACATTTCTGCAAAAGGGAGGACATGAGTGGATCATCTTCATGGATTTGTGCCAGGTTGAAATAGCTGGAGCGGACACATTAGCCTCATTTTTGTCTTCAGCCTTGACTACAATGAGTTTCGCCCAGGTCCCAGAGGGGCTTGTTCCTGCAGTCAAGAAGTTTGAAAAATTCCTTCTTGACTAACAACCTTATGTGCTCTCTCTGTAGAGGACCATTGATCATCTTTAGAAAGAAAAATAAAAGAAGTGAGGAGAATGAAGTTTAAGGGGACCTTTGAAATGAGTGAACATGAGCTGACACAGATGACACACCAGCTGAAACAGAAGCTTGAGCAGGGTTTTATTGAAAACTCTACATCCCCCACACGCATATTAACATTAGTTTTTTTACAAGATGCATACTTGCATACACTATGAAGCACTTCCTGAAAGTATCATCACGAAACAACAACCTCTCACATGCGCAGACAAGTTGTGTAACCAAATCCACAGAGCCACAACTTTCAACAAATTGACTAACATGTTGGTCATAAAAGTCTAGAATGATGAATAGGACATAAAAAATACAGTATTCCACACTTGCTACGAACAAGTGAATACAGTATTCAACAAGATAACATCAACCGTATGCTCATGCTGTTTGGCTGCACAAATGCCTCTATGGCATTAATGGCAATGATGAACGACACCTTTTGCTTTATCCGCAGAAACTTTCCTGTCCTGTACATTGACATCATCCTCATCTACAATCACACAGAGGAGCATGCTGGGAATCCCGGTAAATCAATCAGATATTAACATAAATATGTTTTCCTGAAAGACCCTCAGTACAAACATGCTTGTGGTTCAATCAGCTTTTTTTCCACATCATTGGCAGTGCACAGATACCAGGAATCTGAACAAGATTTTGACAGTTGCTGATTGGACGAAGCCAGCAAGAGTTAGACTCTTCAAAGTGTCTTTGGGCTTGTGAAAAAAATACTGCAAAACTTAAAAAAACACACACGCAACTTCCAATGCATCTCAATGACCTCATTAGAGAATAAAACAACTGCTAATGGAGCTCCAACAGAGGGGGCATGCACCTTGGAATTCGTCTCACTTTAAACCGTGGTGTATGAGAAATACATTGTTTCCATCATGTAAAAGCTTGGTGTTACAACTTGAAGATGCGACACTGCATTGGCCCTCCCAATAATCATGCCCTCAAACATCTGATGACTGAGCCAATTCCGCGCTGTTGAAAAATCCAATGGATTGGAGTTCTCCAAGTCCAACATTTACTACAACATTGAGTGCCATTGAGTGCCAGGCGTGATGGTTGAAATCAACAATCTGAAAGTTGAGCAAGAAGGGTACATTGGGTTGCTGTTCACACATGGCCACTTCAGTGGTTATGAGCAGGCCAAACCATGGTTCGATGTTCCGTACTGGTGAAGGCAATTCTCTTACTAGGTCGTCGTACCACCAAGAAAATAGCTCCAAAGAATGATGTTAGGAGATTGTATTGTTACCAATCCTGATGGACAATATGGCAACTATAGAAAATTGAAAATTACTGCCAAGTGTTTTTGGTGGGAGAACATGGGTCCAACGTCCCATAATTTTATAGAACATGCAACACTTTCCAGTGGCATACATCCCTATAGACCAACCCCCCATGTTTGCTTCAACCACTTCATATGCCGGCTGAGCCTTGGACATACATTGCAGTCAATTTTTCATGGATTTTTAACCCACACGAGAGAGGTTTGACGTAACCCTTTTGATGGTCAACTGGTTCTCCAAGATTGTGCAGTGCATCCCAATCTCCACCACCGTCATTGCCGAGGGAACAGCGCCATTGTCTCTCAGCCACACCATTTTTCTTCTCGCATTATCATGATAAATGGTAAATGGATGTTTACCAGGCAATCATGGTGGGAACTTATAGGAACTTAAATTTTATTGTGACAATTGGATCTAGCTATTAGCAACCTCTAATTCTTGGACTGCAGGTGAGACCAAGTGCACCAATCAGGTGCTAGGGAACCCGTGCAAGCCACATGGCTCTGACTAGGTGGTTAAGTTACCAGCTGTGAAGCTCTCTAACAATTGAGAAACATCCCCTGAGAGTGGGAGATTTCCATTCAAATTCGTGTACTATAAGCTGCCAATTAGTCCTATCATTCTACAGAGCTCCAGCCATTGTTACACAACAACATGACATCTAAAACTTACAGGGCGAGACCCAACAGATGTTTTCAAAGACCCATGTACTGATAAAGCATACAGCTATGGGTCATCATACAGAAGTCTGATTCCACATTGGTACCCACATCCTACTCAACAGCGCAAACATGAACTCATGAGGAAATGAATGCGTGGCTTGTAGATCTGAGTGGTTGGGGCCTTCTCATATGAAAGGAATGTGCTCACATTTTGTACCCAAAACTTGTCCTCTGGATAACCGTGCCATCCCAGGGGTTTAATGTAGTTGGACCACCGCAGCTGCAACACTGCAGACCACCAGGATAGGACATCAATGTGGCATTTTGTCCAACTTGCACCAAAGAAGAGGCGGACTTTCCAGGTTGTGGTCCTCATTGGAAAGGGGGAGGATGGGGTAGAGAAAAGAAGTTTGGTACCCACTTCAAGACTCACGTGCACCAACATGTAGCTGAATTTGGCCACTCATATCTGGCCACAACACCCTACTACGACATGAATTAGATTTTTTTTAATGGACAACAAATTCTTTTTCTTACTCTAGGTTTGAAATCATTTCTATATCAAATTTGGTTTAATAGCTTTCAAAGTGGGCATGGTTGTAGTTTTGTGAGAAGGCATTGTCTATGTGTGCAGTCTGGTGTTTTGAACCTATCCATTGGCTCAAATCTGGGTGTTCTGTGAATTCGTTACGAATGTGTCAGCATGTGTTTCTGGATGCGAGGGACAGGGGATTTGGAGATAGGAGAGAAGTATAAACATGCGACAAAGGAATGTCTATGCTCTGGAGAATACAAAATTACAATCTTCAGCTACAACATCCTCATCTTCAAATCCCTACATGTCAGCCTCAGACATGAAGCTGACGAGGTCAGCGCCTGCCAAGCGCTGGAAGTCGACGTCATGGCACTTGTCCCACCCGTCCTGGTGCCATGCGTTCTAGACGATGGTCGGGCTCTTGCGCAGGTGGGATCACCCTAAAAGCACCCACCTGGCTGCTGCATCCTTGATCAATTGCATGCCTAGATTCACAGTCTCGGAATCCCTGAGCTTGTCACCTAGCCATGCCGAGTACCCCTTGCTCACTTCTCCCTTGAATGGTTTCTGGAGGCCGATGTCCACTGGCCGCAGCTTCGATGTGCAGCAGGCCGGGATGTAGAGGATCTTCATCCAAGGGAAGCGGACGCGGACCCACTTGCAGAATTCCTTGGATGCCTGAGGGCACCATGCGTCGAGAAGAAGAAGTATCTTGTTGGACGTGTGGTCCAGCCCATGCTCTGCGCACATCCAGATGAAGTACGGTATGAGCACCATGCAAAACCACGCTTGGTGGTCTCGACCGTCGTCCAGTGGTTTGCTGTGCGCATGAAGTGCCATTACACACCCTTTGTGGCCTTGTCAGCATGCATCCTACAGGGTGACATGCGTTGGTCTTGCCGGTCCAGATCACCTAGAATGGCAAGACCTTGCCGTCCATGCCACTAGCGACAAGGATAGTCACTTGTCGCTTGTCTTCTTTGCCGCAGACCTTGACCTCCTCGCTGCCCTTGGGTGCATACATGTACTGCAGCGCGGGCACAAGATGCACTCCCGTGTGGTCTGCGTTGACGATGAGGTAGGAAGGAATTTGGTAGAGCCCGATGTAGAAGGCAGCGCACAGATACATGGAGAGTGTGCGGAGCTCCCAGTCCACAGGCAGCTTCTGCAAAGCTGTGGTCCTGCAGCACCGTGACCAATGCAGTTCATCGCTCACAAGCTTCTTTCACCAGCTGCGCGAGAAAATCTCGGACGTCTGCTTCTCGCCAAGCTCCTCAACCCCACGATCTATCATGATGGCATGCACCATGCCCTTGATGGTCACAGAGCAAAGCAGCGCGCCCTTCTCCCGCATGCCCTCCAGTGCACGAAGGACTTCCCCCTTGAGCGCCGGATGGACGTGGAAGTAGGAGTTCCTTCCACGACTTCCCTGCACCCACGGGGTTGTCAGCGCAGCAACCTCTTTTGGCTTGTCACCACCCGCCACAAGCACACCACCGTAGTGCAACTTGAGCTTTGTCATGTACGGCTCGTACCAGCCTTTGACAGTGTTGTACGCCAGCCTGTCATAGACCAAGCTGTTGTTGGGGGTCCGATGCACACAACGCAGATGGGCGATGGCACCATGGATGGAGCCATCGTGACGTTGCACCGCTGCGTGGATGGTGGGGACATGGCCGAGTCCAAACCAGTCCATGTAGGACCCACCTTTGGCAGTGCTGGATGTCGTTGAGGTTGATGATGATGCGAGGGATCCAATGAGGGTGAGGAGTGGAGATGCCGTTGAGTCTGCTTCTGCTTTTGCTGTGTGACCTTTTTCTTCCTCTTTCTCTAGTTCCTTGAGGAGCGCAACCACAATCTTCTTTCTTGCCTCGACTGTTGCATGCCGGTCATCCGCGGAAACCACCGTAACCACGGCGGCGTCGATGTCATCCAGGAGGGCTGCGTGCACGTCCTCGGCCTCATCTTCGGTGGCGCGGACATGCTCAACGTCCCGGACGGGGTCTTTCTCTTCGTCGTCGGACAGGAAAACACGGGCTCTCTTGCTAGGGAGCCTCTCGTGGATGGACGTGTCAGCGGACACGTGCTCCATTGACTTCTCGCTGGCGACGGGAACTGTGGCAACGGATGGTGTCACGGACGGTGGAAGCACCACAGTCTTACGCGGACGGCCTGGACCACACCATGCTTTGGCAACAGGATTCGGACTGGTGAGTGCACGTGGGACGTTCTCCTGATGCTTATTGTGGGAGATGCGTGAGAATATTTTGGTGAGGAGCAACATGGTGGCTTGAGGTCAAGTGAACTGCTCGACTGTTGCATGGAGTACAACTTGCAACGAGTGGATTATGTCGAATCACCAGCGGCTCGACCGAAAACAAACCACTATCGATCGCGCTAATGATTACTTTTGTGCATGGAAACACCCCTGTTTTGGGAGCGCGCATGTTTGAACAACAAGATTTCAAATGTCCGCCACATCGAATGAGCAAAGTGAGAGCGCACACTAGAAAATTACTCCCCAGGACCACTGATGACAACAAAACAAGGTTTACACTTGAACCCAGTTTTGTTCAATTGGAGTGCAAACTGATAAAAAAATGTGGCAACAAACTGTTTGCACGACCCTAACATTATTCTTGTCAACAAAATCATGTGGCAGTAGGATACATGGCGAGGGGAAGATGGGGGTTGCTCATGGTGAGGGATCGTTCATCAGCCAATTGCAACACCATGTTGGTTCATGCAATGATGTATGCCACATGACCTGGCACGGAATTGATGTGCAGGAAGGCAGGTTACAATGCGGCCAACTCAGATGGCCACATAGAATTTGGGATGATACTTGGCTCAGGTATCAGAAAATAATGATGTACTGCACAATTGTTTTATTTTTTGAACACCATCCTGGACAAAAGCCATCACAATGATATTGTCAAGGTTTGTGAAGCCGTTGGTTCCCCTCCTCTCCCTGATCTATGTCTGTGAGTATGTCGGACTACCGTAGTGTCATTTAAACTCACCTACCTTTTCAGAACCAGTATAGTGATACATGCATTCATCCAATATTGGGTGCTTTTGAGTTTTAGCTGTGATCACCCAGATCACGTGGGCTAAATACATGTGATACTTGTATTCACCCATCGATCAGCTCTCAGAGTTCATTGTCATATGAGACCTTGCATTTTGCAGCTCAAACAAAGAAACCAACGGATGTCGGTGACGTACTTTGCCACTTGATGACTGACATGGCTTATCAGCTTGCAATGCAAGACCCCGTCCTCTCGTAGACAGCGGACACATTGCCCAGTCAAGAGCATTTTGCAACCGGATGAATGGAGCACAGTATAGGTTCTAATGCTCCCAAGTTATCAGCCTGATTCACCCAAACAAACAAGAATAATCTATGCAGCACATGGGCGAACTAGAATAGATGTTTTGGGCCAATTTATGCGGCACTACGGTATATTGTGCACTCCACATAGAATTAGCCCATGGAGCCTTGATTTTTCCAGGCATGAAAAAATTCTTCTGTTAATTGTGTGTCACTGTCTAACACTTGGGCAATGACCGGAAGGCCTTCGTCATCTCGGCGGCCTCCCCTCCTTCACAATGGAACTCAGATGAGCCAAGACCACAATGTCTTCATTCGAGTGGAGCTCCTCCACTCCCCTCTCATCAACTTCAGCTACATCATCTTTGCGCTTCTTGCAACCAGAATTCAACCCCCGTCCATCCAGCTGGCTCCATGGTGAAACATGCATCTTAGCATTGTCACACTGTTGGGATTGTGTGCCACTTGCCATGAGTGCCATTAATTTTATTCCCTGATTTTACCATTGGAAAGTGCTTCAACACCTGATCTGAAATAAGAATTGGATTTATTAAGAATTTCCATGCAGCATTGAGCTTTGAATCGCTCAATTTGAGCAAGTATTCAGAAAGTTAGCCTAGCCTGAAGCTCGGGTTGTTGGCAGGTGAAATCTTGTATCCATCATGGGCGACATGACACTCCACCGCTGGTGATCCGAGTTCAACTCCAATAAGCTTCAAATGCACCAGGACCACAAAGGAGGCAACCAGGGAGACATGCTCAACCAGGATGAACTCCTCTTTGACTTTTGGGCCAGAGAAGGACGCTTCGACAGCTTACCGTCAAAGCGCCTCCCGTTGCCTGACGTCCAAGGCATGGTGGACGGCTCCACCAAGGGTTACTTTGACAGCCGTAGCAGGAGATCTACTGCTCCAATTTTGGCATGCTTTCATGAGTTGGAAAGCTTATATCGTAGGATGTAAGGATCTGATGCACACTGACTATGCAAACTAAAAAAGTTATGTTTTGATTCAGTTCTACTTAATGCGACATATTCTGCCAATCTTGGTCTGTGATCCGTGTACTCCACACTCGTTACAAGTGGTATCCATTGGCTCACCTTGCATACAATTTATTCACCTTTTCCACATTGCCCACAGTGTTTCCCTCAACGTTGCTACAGCCGAAGGGTCAGGAGCAGCCTCTTCCCCCCACCTCCCAGCCCCCCATCCCCCAAATCACTATACTCCTCCCTTTTCTGTTTACCCTAACCTTGTATCCACTTAACTAATCTACCCCACCTTACCCTCCCCCTCTACAAGACTTGGCCAAATCTCAATTGGTCCGCAAGAATATCCAAGTGCCCTTTTTTACCCGTTGGGAGAGTGTTTCTTCCCATTGCTTCATTGCGATCAGTTGGCCACATGAGTAGGTTCTCTGTGAAGGAAAAGGATAACCGTGGGTTTGACAGAGAGTGTTGCCCATCTCCAAAGGCATAGATGATGATCCTCGGGTCTGATCCATACTCTGCATTCGTGATGGTTCTTTGCCCCTTGGCTGGTGGTATTACTTCTCCCGTTTTTACAATCTTATCCAGGTTGGAGTAAAGGAGGGATGTACTTCACGACCTACACTTGAGGTATCATCCCAAAGAAGAGAAGAAGAAAAAAAAAGCGGTATCCATTGGCTTCTCCAAACATTGGTAGTGTGCATCAGTGAGATCTAGGCATCCTTAAGGGTATCTCTACACCAACTATGTCCAACAAAGGATGATGGGTCCACATGCTCAAAGGAACCTAGCTCTGTGAAGTTCTTGTTACTGTAGTGTCCCATGGAAACAACCAAGAAAGGGAGCTTTGGTGTCATCTCAAAGTTTTACGGGATGGGCTCCTCCTTATGGAAGTAGTAGTTTAAGGTCTACCTTGACAACAAGGGCCTGCTTGAGCTGGTCAAGGATGAAGAGATACCTCCTCCGGCCAATGCGATGTCCAATAAGGTGGAGGAGTAGAAGAATCACGATGAGAATGTACTTGCTTTGTTGGTGTTGGCGCTAGCTCTGGCGCAACGTTTACACAATCAAGGATGTACGGAGGCCGTGGAGGCATGGCAGAAAATCTGCTCCATGTACCAATTCAGCAATCTTACAATGAAGCTCTTTGTCTTCAAACGACTCGTCATCCTCCAAGCAAACCAAGGCAATGACATCATAGCGATCCTGCACAAAACTCCTAAGAAGAGCACTCTGGTTGTCATAGCACAATACTGTGTAATGTACAGAATGACAAAACTCGCAAAACAGATGCTACAGCCACACCACCTTTGCCAAGGTGAAGCCTGGTGGTACACTACATTGACACATCGGAAAGCCACACAACTGTGAACTTGGTTGGTGGCTAGCTACAGAATGCTGGACAGGTTTTGCTAGGTGACCACCTCAAAGAAGAGAGCATCTTGAGACTCAACAATGTGATGGTGAGGAGGGTCCCAAAAGTGCCAAGCCTTTGACCACTAGGAGATGTTGAGGAAGGTGACATGCAACTCCGAGGTGAGAGCTTGGACCCCCGCAAGTCATCAATGTACCAGATGCAGGCAAGGGACTCCCAAACGCAAGCGAGATGGAGATTGGCGCGATGGCCAAACCCACTTCATGTAGGAGAAGCCCTCAAATGCAAAGGACTCAAGAAAACCGTCCTCAGACCGCATGGCGCATACCACATCATCCATTGTGCAGTTCCAGCTCTTAGACACACCGTTCTATTGTGGTGTAACTGGAGCGGAGAGCTGGTGAAAGACAGTTAATAATCATCTCACCTCAAAACTCGCCACCATGATATGAGCGAAACACTTGAAGGATGTGATGAGACTTGCGGTCAGCCATCACCAGCCACAGGTAGACCGCCAGGGTGGCATTGCTCTTATTGCGGAGGCTATAGACCCACCACATCTGGGTGAAGACATCGGTCAGGGTGAGAATACTGTGACCCCGATCAGCAAGGGACCTGACAAGTGGACTAACTCCAATGGACGCAATGCTCATGAGACAGGGTCAGGGTACGTGTAGCGATGCAGCATATCTTGAGCGCAAAAAATCCAATAGGGTGTGGCCGGCTTCTCGGAGGAAGCTGCGTCAAGAGCAAGGGTGGACTATGTCTGAGTGGGCTTAGGCAATGTGATTGAGATCACGTGACAGAGGTGGTGATGCAACAAGTGCTTATGCTCAGGGGAGAGCACGCCAGTCATGAACACGTACACAAAAGAGGACAAGGAAGGAGGCATGGAGGGAGCATGATGAGCGATACAAAATACTTCATCAACAACATACACAAAGAGGACAACAACATGAGTATCATAGGTAGAAATAGTGGCAGAGACAACAGAGTTCTCAATAGAGAGACCCATCCGAGTGCATGCATGAACAAAAAGCAGGCCGAGCTCCAGAGTAGGAACATAAAGCAAATAAGAGATGTTAGAAGGTAAGAAAAACCATCAAAGAGCATGACCTCAATGCCTTGGACTGGCAAGGACTTACCATATCCGGTGTGAAAAGATCAAACAGACCAAAAGGGATGAGGACAACGAAGTCGGCTCGACGACAAGTCATGTGGTGAGTGGCACCAAAGTCAATGATCTAGGTACCTCTTGCCTCACAACTCGTCTTCAACACCGAGCAATGGGTCGCATAACACTCCGCAGCTAATGGAATCTCAGTAGGGATGACAAAGCCACGACAAACAACAAATGTATGGAACTCATCTAACCACTCTATAAAGTCAGGCCCAATGTCATCTGTGTCAACACAATCACACCTCCCATGTTACAGAGTACCAGAACCTGTCAAAGCTTTCTGATGATGCGGTCGCTACGGTCTACAGCATCAGTGTCATCGGAGGCGTGAGGAGGGTCAGATGCTACTGTGGCCGTACGGCCGGTCTTGGTGGTGTTAGGGGCAGTCGTTTGCTTGGTATGCACAACTTGAAGGCCTCACATGATCCACATCCATTCAAGGTGTTGTGCGCACTCTATGTGGCGATGTGAGCCTCCACAGTTGTAGCAGTGGACTGAACGTCCACTCCCACCACCGGACTGCTGCGGACACTACTGCTACTACTTTTTTTGCTGCCCCTTACCATGGCTCTATTTGCCCTTCTTCCCCTACTTAGTGGCGGCCACGCCCTGGAAGGAGGGCCATAGAGAGAAGGATGATGGCAAAGCATTGAGAAGGGAATGTATCACCGGTGAGGCGGGTTTCGTCAGTGAGGCGGTCATTGCACCAGCCAGCGGACTTGCTTGATGGACCTAGACAGCCTCACGTGTAGCAGTCCGCTATAGGTAGGGCAAATAGGCTATTGGACTCTTTGAATCTGCTCCCAAGAAAGCAGATCCAAGGAGTCCAACAACTTGGCCAGAATCGTTTGGTTGAAGTAGGTGAATATGTCGAAGAACTCCATGTGGGCCCCGACCATGATGGTGTATAGGGCCCTCAGCTGTGGGAGGCGCGGACGTTGCCAAGGCGAGTGTAGATATGCATGGCTCACTGTCAATAGACTGCTGCCATTTCACATGGACCCTGCCAAAGGGAGCCAAAATCCCGGAGACGTGTCATTGTTGTTGCATGGGTCTCAGCTGCTAGCAGGGCCAGGATCAACTCCCAACCGCGACGAGGGTCCGCTCTAGTGCCTGTACAAGGGACCCCCAAGAATGTGTGGAAGTCAACAACAATGTCCTGGGGCACGACGTGCAACAATCCATGCATGGCTCTCACAGCAACCTGCACCTGGTGGGGAACTGCTGTCTGATACTGGCTCAAGGAATATGGCCAAATTCCCTCCACATCAACCCACACCTGGACGAGGGTCTCCTAGGCATCGAACCCAACATCGCTATTGGAGCATGGTGGTGGGGTCTCGAAGTCCTTTGGCCGCCAATCTGTGCGAAGGGTAATCTCAGGGGCATGTTGGAGCACACGAGGAATCGGAAGCCCATGGAAGGACACATTGGGAGACCAGTCTGGC